>VDFB02325406.1:40174-162126 GCA_007258455.2 Sequoia sempervirens
AAAAGTAATGAAAAAAAAAACACATTTTGAACATAGGTTTTCCCGTGCTCCAGCTGAAAACACAAGTATCAGAAAAATAAACTCCAATGCAAGTCAAAGTCACCTATTTTGAGCCGTGTGACTGTAGGGGAGGGCGGGTTTTCTTTTTGGAGGGCATGGCTTAAGGTTTTCAAGAGGGCGACTGCAGCTGGTAAGTCATATTCCCAACTTCATCTTCCCTTAGCTATTTGTTTTCTTTTCATGCTTCTTCATTTGAAGTCTATACGATGCTTTTATCTTGCTAAGATTTGTATGTATCCAAATAACTGCAAATTGTGGAATGTTAATCTTGTAAATCCTATTTATATTGTTTAAATTAATAGGAAATCTGGACCATGATTTGCACACATCTGTGGTAATC
The DNA here is from genome assembly GCA_007258455.2 of Sequoia sempervirens. Classification (NCBI taxonomy): domain Eukaryota; kingdom Viridiplantae; phylum Streptophyta; class Pinopsida; order Cupressales; family Cupressaceae; genus Sequoia; species Sequoia sempervirens. The sequence continues at coordinate 40,575 of VDFB02325406.1, forward strand.
AGGGTTCAAATCATCTTCATTTTTCACTATTTACCTTCCAAGTTTTGCACCATTTACATGAGAGGCTATGCTAGGTTTGTTGTTTCAGAGATAATTCTGATTTACAAAACCCAGCTTATTCCTTTCCTCTTTTCCATTCTCTTCCTTTTATTTAAAATTAATGTTGTTTACAATAGTGTCATACCCCCTAATCACAGCTGCACAGGCATAATAACGTATAAGTTTATATATGATTGCCCTGGATTATAAAGATAGAAGACTAGTTACATAGATTTCTGGTTTTTTAGGTTACATAAAGGTTAGAACTTAGAAGAAATCTGAAATATTAAATAGATGTCATTGATAGTTTAATTAATAAATAGATTTCTAGGTTACATAGATTTCTGATAGGCTGATAATATTGATAATGATATAGATAGTTACATAGTGATAGAATCATATACATTTGTGAGTTTGTCATTGGTTCATTTTTTAAATGAAAAGTAAAACTGCATTATAACCTGCAATGCCAATAGTAAATATTGTTGTTGTGTCTAATATCTTTTTGTCTTTTTTTTTTGGGTAGAATCATTGAATCAAGAATGTCAAGTGGGGGAAAGCAAGGTTGTACCCAATGTGGAAGTATTGTGCTCGAGTTCCAGGTCTGAAGGGTTCAGGTGGAACAGCCATGATCACATGTAAGTTATGTGAAATGTCATGGCAAGGTACTGTTGATGTGATTTTCGTGACCGCACCAATCAGTAGAACGAAATTGTCCGAAGGATACTCCATTCTCTCTTGATCAAAGTATTCCATGCGCTAAAATTGCGAGAAAGTTCGCACGTTCAACTCCAAGGTTCTGAAATACTTGGAATACCCTCAGTTGGTTTGATGTGAATTGCTGTTTTCATGAGGGGACTTACACAATTGTTCAGGGTACTTGTAGTTAACAGTAGATGGATGATTGGAAGGGATTTGTATAATGTGGATGATTTGGCGATAAGTACGTTTTCCTAAAGCTAACCAGAAATAGGCTGAAAATAAATGAGTATAAGGAAGAGGTAGTTCTAAATTCTATCCTAAATGCAAGATATGTGGAGCTCGATTTCAGAAGAGTTCGACCAAATTTCACCTAGCCTCTCGTCGGACAACTTCAGCAAAATTGGTGCACTCTTCAAAGGGATAGCAAAAGATATTCAGATTACAATTTAGCATACATATACCATCAAGACGACGCATATAAGTATACAAATCACAATCGAAGTTAAACTCAAGATAATTTCCAATAGACCACGCAAGGCGAACTTGTCATCAACAAGCTACTAGTGGTATGGAATGAAAAGAAGCTACCTCAATAAAACACCACACATCAAAATAAACTACTTGCATGAGATGAAAATTATGCTACTTTATGCTAATTGGATCCGAAAGGATGAAGAGACCTTGCTAGCTATCCATGACAAAGATGAATTCCACCATCAATGATAAGATCTATTATCATGAAAGTTTTACACAACAATCTCTACAAAAGTTTTCAAAGGGAAAACTTTCCTTCTTCTCCACACTATGCTAAGCTATCAAACAAAATGCCTCTCTGCTCTAGCCTCTAATCTCCAATCTCTAGTCTAATGAGGTACAAATGAGGGGGACTCCCCCTTTTATAGATAGCCCAGTCCAATGGACGACTAAGATTACAATCAAAAGAGTGGCTAGGATTAAGCCACTTCAGCCCTAACCCTAAAAAATGCCAGAATGGGGAGTGGTGCAATAAATGAGGAAAGATTCCCACTCACTCCTAAAATAGTAAAGGCAATTAATGCCCACAATCAGTCTTCTAGAAGATTGTCGTCCAGTAGTGCATTCCCATTCTCCTTCTCTCTGGCTGCAAACTCGATGAACCTGCCAAGCACAACCTCAACCTCCTGAACTGAAATGGGTGGAATGCAATCAAGCTGGAACTCTAACACCGTAACAGACTGTTCATGCCTTGCACAAGATTTTCTCCAAGCGACTAGGGAATCCTGCATGCTCTGGATCAAGCTGGAGAAAGTGGAATTGTTTTCGAAGTCATCTTGTACGAAGGTCCTTACCTCTGAAAAGAAAGGCACCAGCCTACCCCTCAAATTATCAGCAGTCACCTCATCTGGATTCAACCGCTTAGCAAATATAGCCTCGAAAGTATTCTGGACTCCATCAATGATATTGGCCATAGCCTTCCGTACTCTAGTTGAATCCGCCTGTGCTGTGTCGAAGAAACTATGTCCCGTGATTGCTGAAGAATACCATCTAGAAAAGTCATACCTGTCATTCTCCTGAATGACCCCTCCATCAATCAACAACCGCAAAGGAACATGTCTCAACGCTTCAAGACGCTGAATAACTTTGCTCTGATAAACAGAAGCATCACCCCAGGCTTGGTCAACTGCCTCCATCCGTGCCAAAATACTAGAAGCCTGCTGAAAAGCAAGAGTAAGGTCTTCCATAAATTTTTCTATCTCAACATGAACTCCCGTGACCCACTTATCCGCCTCCTTTGCCATCTTCCCTAACTCCAACAAGCCATTGATTAACTCTCTAGGTATGTCAGCTGGAAGTTCTATTGCTGGAATCTCCTGCCCACGAGGACGAGACAACTGCTGCTAATCCATTCCCTTGCGGATAGTAGTTAGAGGAAAATTTCAGTGTGATTCCATACTCAAAGGCCCAGTTGGAAAACTTCAGCAAGGAGAAGGCTGAACCATTGTCGTTGACTAGGGTATGAGGGCATCCAAATCTTGTGATGATATTCTCCTCAAGGAACCTGATGACCACCTCTGACGTGTACTGCTTCAAGGCTTGAGCTTCTGTCCACTTGGTGCAGTAGTCTGTTGCTGTCAAAATATATCTATGTTGGCCTAAAGACGGCGGATTGATCATCCCAATAAAATCGAGTCCCCATTTTGCAAACGGTCTAACCTCAATTACTGGTTGCAAAGGCATAGCTGGATGCCTTCCTCTATTTGCTGCTGTCTAACAGATATGACAAGCTCTCACGTGCTCATATGTGTCTTTAAAGAGCGTGGGCCAATAATATCCAGCTCTCAGAATCTGGTGAGCTGTGGCCAAACTTCCCCCATGTCCTGTTCCAAATTTCTCGTGAAAGTGTTCCATTAACTGCTTTGCTTCTTGTTTTCCTACACATCTCAAATAAATCCCTTCATAGTTTCTCCTGTAAAGAACTGATCCTTGAAGCATAAATCTTTGACTTCTCATTCTTAAAGCTCTTCGTTGCACTGGGTTCAGGTGGCAAGGGCATCTGGGATTCAACAGGTAATAAACTGTGTCGTCGTACCATTCCCCGGGAGACACTTCTTCCAATACATACGTCTGCTGAACTAATTCTGGACCAACCATTGCGATTGTCTGAGCCAAAGCTTGTCCTCGGACCAATTTCATGGGCTGTATTTCTATGTCATATTCTTGCAGAGTGGCGACCCACTTGCCTCTTCTTTCTCCTAACTCATTCTGCATCAGCAAAGTTTTCACTGTGGCATTAGGAATACCTTGTATACTTGCCCATAATGTCTGTTCCAGCTCACAAACATGCCCAGTTCGTCACGGTCCAACCCAGCGTGCCGAACAGCTGTCCTGTCACTAATGCGGTGTTTCCGGGAGGCAAACTAATACGTATAGAAAGGCTCTTTGTGTCGGATCGACTAAAGACTAGGGCATCTACTATAGCTTGCTTAATTTCATCAAAAAGCCTTCCTAGTTTGTGGGGTCCATTCAACCTTTGCATTCTTCTTTCAAGATTTCATTTAACGCCTTTACTATCTCAAAGAAATCCAATATAAATTTTCACAAAATTGATTTGCCGAAGAAATTCTAACTCTTTTCTAACTAATGCAAGCTAACTTTGAAATAGCTTCTAATACTTCGATCAATCGAAATACCCTTCTCCTCGAGATGACGTGGACCCAATAACTTACCCTTCGCGGACGCTTCAAATATACATTTCTAAAGATTAGAGAAACACCAAATCTTCGCATCTCAAAATGTTTCTAAATCTTGAACATGGTCTCTCTTTCTTTGAGAACATAGTCGTCATCCATGTAGATAATTATGCACTTTCCAACCGTGTCTCAAAGGCTGGCGTCCATAGCTCGAAAGTGGCTCCTCGCTGATCAAGTCGAAGGTATCTTCTCAGATGCAAAGGTTCCCCATTTTGTGGTGAACGCTGTCTTCAATCTATTTTCTTGTTCAACCATCACTTGATTGTAGCCCGAATAACCGTCTAAGAAGGACATCATTTGCGAACCATTCACTATTTGTAACACCTCATCTAATGAAGGCAAAGGATAGTTATCCTTTTCGGAGGCCCTATTCAGATTGCGGAAGTCTGCACACAACCTTATTTCTCCGTTCTTCTTTCTGACAGGAACAAGATTGGTGACCCACGTGGAGTGCCTCACTGGGAAAATAATACGGGCCGAAAGAAGCTTCTTGACTTCTTGGTAGATAAATGGCTCTAGCAATGGGTTCACTGGCCTCTGCCTTTGTCTGAATGGCTTACTACTTGGCTTCAATGGTATTGTATGTGTAATCAATGAAGTATCATATGTCTTCAAATCTTCATACCCCCAGGCTATCACATCTGGAAATTCTTTCATGACCTTCAAGATGCCTTCTCTTTCTTTAGGTGTGCAAACTTTTCCAATAAAGATGTTTTTCACTCGTTCATCTGTTCCTAGGTTGACAGCTTCACAATCATTACCCTGAGTACTTTGATTTCTGCTCAGTTTATCAGTATCAAATAATCTCTCTAATTCAACCATTCCTCTTGGAATAACATTTGTCTTCAAATTCAGAATTCCTTCCGTGTCGAATTCAGCTTCCTTAGTTTCTTCTTCATCTATGATCTGTGCCTCAAACACACCTGAGCATGTGAGAAAATCCAGAATCTGTTTATCATCATCAAACACTTGGAAGTTCTTTATGTTGTCAGGGACTGCTGAGGTCGAAACCAATTCCACAGTGAACTTCTTCAATCCTTCCATTGCTAGAGGTTCCAACGAGCTAGCAGCTTGTGCGAGAGAATTTGCAACAGGATTCTTGGACCTGTACACTTGTTTGATATTGAACGCATCAAGGCTTTCTACAAGGTCCCATACTCTATTTCGATAGCGGCCTAATCTCTTGTCGTGACAAGCAAACTGCTTCCTTACTTGGCGAACCACAATGTTAGAATCTCCAATGGCATGTACAATCTTGGCTCCCTTCTGAATTGCTAGGAGCAACCCATGAATTAAAGATTCGTATTCAGTAACATTATTGGTGCATGACAATTGGAGCCTGTAGGCACCCAAATAAGCCTCTCCTGTCGGGCTAACTAATTCAAATCCTGCTCCATTGCCTTTCTTTGACTTCGATCCATCGAACCTCAAAGCCCATACTTGATCCTCTGTAAGAGTGCTGGGAGACTGAACATGTGTATCCTCTTGATTGCATACCTCTGAAACTTTTTCTTCATTCTCAGACTACGTTGTATCATCTTTTACAAGCTCCTCTATTAAAATCTCCTTTCCTTCATTCATCTTCTGATATTCTTCTTGCAATGAACTTTGTGGGACGAGCCTTGCAACTTGCTCTAGTGCCACTTTGCACATGGCACAAGTGATTTCGAAATGAAAGGCTTCATGTATTCTGCACCAGTTGGGAAGCAGCAAATTCTTGATAAAGGCATCTTTACCCAACTCCGTTTCTTGTTTCACACTGTTAAGGACAAAATCCCTGAAGTTTTCAAACGTTCCTCCACTTTCACTATCACTAGAATCACTTTCAATCAACACTTCAATGGAGGTCATGGCATCTTCCAAACATTTCCCCTCACTTGGGATTTGTAGCATCAATACTTCTTGCTTGACAGGCCTATATGAGCCTAAATTAGTCTCTACAAACATAATCTCATTATCTTCACCATATTCCGTGATCATCAATTTAAGCCTTGGTGTGCTTTCGATCTTAATTTGATTCGGGACTCCTCTCCATGGAAGCCACATGTGGGAAAAATCAGTTGCAATATATCCATTCAACTTTCTTGCCCAATCTCTGCTCAGCACCATGCCATACCCATCTGGTATATCGACCACTGATATGTCAATGCAGCTCTGAATTCGGGGATCGGCTAATAACTGCATATGAATGTTATTTAATTCACCGACAACTGGAACTTCAGTTTTGTCTAGCTGGGTCACCTTCTTGGTAGTTTGAAGTGGTACTATACCCAATCGTTGACACACCTTTAGTGGCATGACGTTGCTGGAAGCACCGGAGTCAATCAAACAATTGTGCAATAGTTTTCCAAAGATTCTAACTGACACCAGGAATGGGGCGGGCTCATCCTTCCCCTGGTAAAATACCACTGGTTTCTTTCTTTCCTCTGGTATAACATTCTTCTTCTCATTCTTTTCATCCCATTGTGGAACTTGATTATCACAGGTAACCTTCTATGTTTGCTCTTGCTTTTGCTCTGTAGGCAAATTGAATCTAACTCTTCTTTTATCTTCAGTTTTCGGCTTCTCAGGCTCGCTTGGAGATCCTTGTACCATTCCCACAAAACCTTGAGACTGTTGTGGAGTTTCCCAAGTGTTGAATGGCGCATGAGGCACCTCTTCCACCATATTAGCGTTTTGCACGGGACGAGACTGTGTGTTTACGGGAGGATTCCTCGATGAACTAGGTGCTTCCTGAGATGTATTATTTACTGCGTGTGTTTCATATAAACTTCCCAGGATGGTATCCCTGACTTCTGAAATCTTCATTAATTCATATAATGGAAGACTAACCTTTATCTTCTTAACCTCATCTAACACATAGGAACTTAGCCTTTTCATATCATCTCTTGGAAGATTGTCTTTCTATGGGCGTTGCATTAAGTGGACCGGCTGCTGAACAATCTGTTGCCCATTTCTGTTCTACATCACATTTTGTTGCTTGTACTCTGGAGAATCCCGAGGCACATTTGGATTATTGCTCGCATTTGGATTCGATGGAGTTGAGAAATTATTCGGAGGAATTGATGACGTTAGGGGCTATTTCTGATGATAAGTCCTCTGGTACACTTTGGGTGCTCCTCCAGATGTCTGAAACGCTTGCACCTCTCTTCTTCCTTCTACCAAAACACTGTTATTGAGAGGTGGAAAAGTATAGTTGTCTTGACCAAGAGGCTCTTCTGAGTAACCATCCTGAACTTCTGAATATACTTGAGCCTCTGAATAAACTTGAGTCTCTTCAGCTTGATCATCTGGCGTCCCCACGGGACCATTTGCCGACGCTAGCGGGAATCTATGATTAATAGATGGCGGCATGTAACTTCGATATTCAGGCAAGACATTAACTTCTTCTAGAATTAAAGCCTGGTCATATCTTTGCACTGGGACAATTTCATATCCCGTAGTTGGAGGATTCTCAGTACCTTCTGTACTCTTTACTTCTCCTTTGAAAATATCAGCAGCTACTTGAAATTCATGGCATTGGAGCTCTGAGTGCTGACTTGTATTGTGAAGTCTACACCATCCCGACATGGCAGCCTCAGCCAAGAAAACTCTATCCGTGGGACGGTTCTCCGGAGGTGGTGGGTTATCTAGCGGTGATGGAACCCCTCCGTTGTTGGGCCTTGTATTCCAGGATCTCTTTTGATATCCTTGATTGTTACTTCGATACCCATGACTATTGTCATGGCCATGTCCTTGATGGGCATCTTGATGGTGAGGAGGATTATTCTGATATCCTCGATTGGCACCTGGATGTGCCTGATAATTCTTCAACATGGATTGCACTTGATTATTTTGATTTCTGAGGTGAGTCACCTCAGATGACAGCCTCTTCATTTGTTCTACTAATTCTTTCATTTCGTCTTTCTCCTCTTGTGTCCTCGTCGGTGGCACTGTGCTCTGGAGATAGACAGGCTGTGTTGCTGGAGTATGGGATAAAGGTATCCTAGGGTGGAGAACTAACTAATTAGATGGTGCCGGAATTGGATTCAATGATGGCATTTGCTGGTTCCATGTCGAACCAAGTGTCTACATCTGATTGTTTGTCATGGCTAAGCCAATGTATAACGAGGGCCCAGTTATGTTCTGTCCCATATTTTGACTTACTTCCACAGCCTTTGCATATGCTTGGTTCATATTGGCTGGTGCCGGATGAGCTTGTCTTACAAACATTGCGGTCAATGGGTCTAAGGCTGCATAATAGTTTTCCCTAGCATCTGCAACAACGTATGGAGTACGTAGCCTTGTGAGAGCTTTCTGAAATCTGTTGTTGAAGGCATGAATAGGTTCTTTGTCTTGTCTTCTTACTTCTGTGAATTAGCGAAAAAGTTCTACTAGGTTAATGGGAATACCAAACTTTCCAATGAAAGCTTCTTTCATCTGCTCCCATGTCCTTATGGACCCAATTGGCAAATGTATGAACCAAAAGTGTGCTTCTTCTCCCAAAGAATACGGGAACAGTCTGCAAGCTACGTCTGCGTATGCAATTTGTCTATTTTGTAAATGATCCTCGAACATCTTGATGTGATCCTCAGCAGAACGATTTGGATCATTGACTTGATACTTAGTGCAGAAATGCTCCGGATTCTTCGGCATGTCATGGTAATCAGCAAACTCAAGAGGGGACGGACTAGTAACCGGCCACGTAGCACCATTTGGAGCTGGTTGACCTCCAGGTTGACCTCCTGGTTGAGCCATTGCTTGAATTGGCTGCCGCCTTTGATATACAATTACGAGGGTTGCTTGTTGTTGGGGTGTAGTAGCCTGAACAGGCTGCTGAATGAACACTGGCGTGGAAACATGAACTGCTTTTGGTTGAGCAAACCTTGAAGTACTTGGTGGAGTCTTGAACAAACTTGAAATCTCTTCTCCGCTTTCTTCACTTGACTAAACTTCCTCGTTTGAAAATACTTCTTCACTTGAACGGATTTCTTTCTTCTTCTTTGCTCGAGTAGGTAATTCTAACTCCACAAAGTCTTTGGATGAACTTGGCGCGGACCTCAAAATTCTTTTCAACTTATCGGGCGAGAATGAACTGATTCGATCCAGAATGTAGCTCATTACTGACAGCGAGGAACAGGAGCGAGTGGTTTTCTTTGATTTAGCAAATCTCTTTCAATTGCAACTTCAATCTCAATAGCCTTCTCTTCTTCTTCTTCCAATACAAAGCAAGTTCGCATATACTGAGCGTAGTTCTCCTTTGTCCTCCACGCGAGATTGCTCAGTCCTGAAAGAATGTCTTCCTGGTCGTCGTTGAATCCCAAATTAGGCTGCAACACTGGAAATATCTCTCTATGCGGTAACACCATCTTGACTCATGATAATTTCTTCTCCAATGAATTTCTTTTTTGAATGAAAATCCCTTCTTTACTTGAACGTGTTTGTTAGCTGCAAAGAAACTTCGGAGGCCCTCCTTCTAGCGCCAGTTTCCTGTTGATGTGATTTTCGCGGACCGCACCAATCAGCAGAACAAAATAGTCTGAAGGCTACCCGTTCTCTCTTGATCAAAGTTTTCCATGCGCTAAGATTGCGAGAAAGTTCAGACGTCAACCCAAGGTTCCGAAATACTTGGAATACCCTCAGTTGGTTTGATGTGAATTGCTGTTTTCACGAGGGGACTTACACAATTGTTCAGGATACTTGCAGTTAACAGTAAATGGATGATTGGAAGGGATTTGTATAATGTGGATGATTTGGCAATAAGTACGTTTTCCTAAAGCTAACCAGAAATAGACTGAAAATAAATGAGTATAAGGGAGAGGTAGTTCTAAATTCTATCCTAAATGCAAGATATGTGGAGCTCGATTTCAGCAGACTTCGACCGAATTTCACCTAGCCTCCCATCGGACAGCTTCAGCAAAATTGGTGCAATCTTCAAAGGGATAGCAAAAGATATTCAGATTACAATTTAGCATACATATACCATCAGGACGACGCATATAAGTATACAAATCACAATCGAAGTTAAACTCAAGATAATTTCCAATAGACCACGCAAGGCGAACTTGTCATCAACAAGCTGCTAGTGGTGTGGGATGAAATAAAGCATTAATAAAACACCACACATCAAAGTAAACTACTTGCATGAGATGAAAATTATGCTACTTTATGCTACTTGGATCCGAAAGGATGAAGAGACCTTGCTAGCTATCCATGACAAAGACGAATTCCACCATCAATGAAAAGATCTATTATCATGAAAGTTTTACACAACAATCTCTACAAAAGTTTTCAAAGGGAAAACTTTCCTTCTTCTCCACACTATGCTAAGCTATCAAACAAAATGCTTCTTTGCTCTAGCCTCTACTCTAATCTCCAATCTCTAGTCTAATGAGGTACAAATGAGGGGGACTCCCCCTTTTATAGATAGCCCAGTCCAATGGACGGCTAAGATTACAATCAAAAAAGTGGCTAGGATTAAGCCACCTCAACCCTAACCTTAAAAACCGCCAGAATGGGGAGTGGTGCAATAAATGAGCAAAGATTCCCACTCACTCCCAAAATAGTAAAGGCAATTAATGCCCACAATCAATCTTCTAGAAGATCGTCGTCCAGTAGTGCATTCCCATTCTCCTCTCTGACTGCAAACTCGATGAACCTGCCAAGCACAACCTCAACCTCCTGAATTGAAATGGGTGGAATGCAATCAAGCTGGAACTCTAACACCGTAACAGACTGTTCATGCCTTGCACAAGATTTTCTCCAAGCGACTAGGGAATCCTGCGTGCTCTGGATCAAGCTGGAGAAAGTGGAAGTGTTTTCGAAGTCATCTTGTATGAAGGTCCTTACCTCTGAAAAGAAAGGCACCAACCTACCCCTCAAATTATCAGCAGTCACCTCATCTGGATTCAACCGCCTAGCAAATATAGCCTCGAAAGTATTCTGGACTCCATCAATGATATTGGCCATAGCCTTACATACTCTAGTTGAATCCGCCTGTGCTGTGTCGAAGAAACCACGTTCCGTGATTGCTGAAGAATACCATCTAGAAAAGTCATACCTGTCATTCTCCTAAATGACCCCTCCATCAATCAACAACCACAAAGGAACATGTCTCAACGCCTCAAGACGCTGAATAACTTTGGTCTGATAACAGAAGCATCACCCCAGGCTTGGTCAACTGCCTTCATCCGTGCCAAAATACTAGAAGCCTGCTTAAAAGCAAGAGTAAGGTCTTCCATAAATTTTTCTGTCTCAACACGAACTCCCGTGACCCACTTATCCGCCTCCTGTGCCATCTTCCCTAACTCCAACAAGCCAGTGATTGACTCTCTAGGTATGTCAGCTGGAATTTCTATTGCTGGAATCTCCTGCCCACGAGGACGAGACAACTGCTGCATATATCCTATCAAAGCCCTATGCTCTCTTTTCAACTTCTTGTACTTTCCTTCCTTTTTAAATAATCTGTCCTTGAGGGCGTGGTAGGAGTTATCACACTCCTCTACAATCTATGCACCTGTGGGGCGTCCTAACTACAAAGTTGTGACCACATAGTTTTCGGGTACTGCTTCATCTCGGTCACAATCAACCTGTGGCACTGCCACGTGAAGGGTGCGGGAACCATCCTCATCAGTTGATATCTTTGAAAACTTTCGTGCTCTCTTCTTCTATGGAGACACGCTGATCCTATTCAAAAACTCTTCCATTTCAATTGCTGGATCAATCTCTTTGCTGGGGCTTCTCCTCATCCTATCTCTGAGCCAATCAGGTATTGTATACTGTATATCAAATGGCTGCTGTTCTTGTGCCTCTACTTCTCGAACTTGTTCAACTTCTACATCATTCTGGTGAGGCTCATCGTCCTCAAGTGGCTGAGTATCTCCTGAAACTATATCATCATCCTCCAAAGCCGTCTCTAATTCTTGCTGAAACTGAGGGTCAGTAGTAGTCCCCTCATCATCTTGCTGATCATCTCTAGTAGGTGCATTGATGCTCTGGCCAACTGATTCTCTCCGTGGTGGCTGATTATTTTCCTGTACCGCTTGCACCTGATTCAATGCATTTCTTTGATCAGCAAATTAAGAAACCTCCTGTATGCTTGGAGAACATGTCTCCAATGGCGTGGGTGATTCAACTGCAACTCTTGGAGGTTCCGGCTGAACGGGCTCCTACCAAACTGGCTCCTTCCTTCTAGATTCTGGACCTCGTGTGATTTGTTTCTTCCTGTTGGTGGTGGGTGTCTTGTGATCTCCCATCAAATTGTAAGTCAATGCAATCGACCTACTCTTCAACCTACTCACACGTCTGTCAACCCACGCTCTGGTAAATGTCAAGACTGGATTGGAAAGTGTGTCCAAGTCAGCAACCTATGGTTCTGACCAATCCGGGAGTGGAAGTGGAGTATCTCTCACTGCTTCATAATCTGGATGGACAACGTCCATGCCCTCATTTACCTGGTCTAGTACCGGAATGACTTCAGACTCCCTGATCGTGTTTATTGGCAACCGAGAGAACATTCTTTTCCTGACTTCAGCCTCGTCCGACGCATCAGCCCAATAATCCTTGATATTTGCTTTATGTTTAAATTCCTCTGACAGTACCTATTTGATGTTGTTATGCAGATCATAGTGCTGTCGGTTGGTGTGATATGAAAAGTGATAAAATTGAAGCTCGCTCTCGGCTTCTCTAGCTGCCTGTAATGAAGGACACACTTAATCGGAATTGCCCATGACAATTGGGAAGTCAACACCTCCCTTCTTTTTTTTTTTTCTGAATCTTATCGTAGGCAACCAATTGCCTAGATATCTCTAACATTAAAATTCTGTTGGCTGGGTACTTAGGCAGTCTATATGGATATGATGAAAAACCTTGCAGCCTTATGTAAGAAAACTTCGGAAATTGTATAAACCAACACCCATACCTCTCAATCAATTCCTGGGCCTCTCTTGAGATCCTGTGATGCATCCGCTCCTGAAGCAGTCTCGTGATGTGCATGGCGAAGGCATCATTGACACGCTTGTAATAAGTGGTACTAGTCAAATGCAACTACGGACAAGCTTCATGAATTTTAAACTGGTGAGAGCCACAACCAACAGCTCCTTGTATGAAATTCCTCTATACTTCGTGATACAGGCCAACATGTAAATGATGTAAGAGCTCATATAGAATGTCTTCGTTCTTCTTAGGCTCAGGAGCTGCTCGTGCAAATTGTCACTGATCATTTCAGCCCAGTTGACGTACTCCTTTCCTTCCAGCACGAGGTTGATATAATAGAACATCCACGGCTCGAAAATAAAAGATTGCGGGCAGCTTCCAACTCTGCTCAGCATCATGATGAGATCACAGTACTCCTGCTTCAAGTCATCTGCTATGATTTGTCTCAGCAGCTTCGTACGAGAAGGTTTGGGGTTGCTCATCCAGTGAGTATTGATCATTTCTGTACATCTCTCGAATGCAGAAGCATACATTCGCTCAGCTTGCTCCCTCAATTTGTAAATCATGTTCCTATGCACCGGGATTCCAAAAGCTTCACCAATGGCAGCAGGAGTGAGGTTGGCGAGCACTTGTTCATCTGGTGACATGATTGACTTGTGATCCTTCTCGTAGCAGTTGGCGCACTCCATCATTAGCTCCAAACACTGAATGGCTGGTGGGAAACTAGCAGCTGCATATAACCCACTTCGAACAATGTTGTGCGAAGTGTTCGAAGGTCGATGATTACCAATCCCCAGCATTTGATTCTTGAAAGTCTCTAGGTTGATGGAGCCCAAGTTCGTATCTGCCAGCTTTCCCAACTTTGAAGTAAACTTTGACTCCGGCAAGAAAGACTTGCTCAGCTTCTTTATAACAGCTTGCCTGGATGCACCATTGTTGTCCTTGCCAGTCGTCCTTGCCTCAACGATCTGCAAAACAATGAACATCCATGAGTAAATTAAAATAAATAAAATATTGTGCAGGGGATGCCAGTCGACTTCAAGAAGTTGTAATATTATATCTCATTGGTAAACCTCAACTTCTCCAACAAATTCGAACCTCAATCACTTAGAAAGTCTCAGCAAATTCGACACTTCAAGAAAATCGCCAACTTCAATCAACAATTGGACTTTTGTAAATTCGCAGTCAGCAATTTCAAGTAGCTTGGTAAGTGCGCACTTCCTTAGCTTTAGCAACTGCACTCTTTGAAATTCGAACTTCTCACTTGCATTGCAACTTCAAATCTCAGCAACAAATTTAGATTTCAGCCTCCAGCTTCAGCAAAATTTCGAACCTCTTCAACAATTGCAGCCACAACAAAATTTCAAACTCCTTCAGCACTTCAGTCTTTAGCAACTTCCTCTTCAAAAAATTCGAACTTCTTCAACATATTTCAAATTCAACACTGGACTCGGAGCAAATCGAGTTTCTCTTCAGCTGTGAAAAGAAGTGAATAACCTTCAACACTTATAGGAAATTCGAATTCTAGAAGAAGGCTAAGTTTAGCAGTGAATTAAATTTCCACTACTTCATTTGAATTTCCCTTCTGGCATTTCTGACACTTGTCCTTTGACGTCAGGAATCTTGTTCTTCTAGAAGTTCAACTTTGATTGTCACATTTTAAATTCACTTTCGAAAATTTTAAAATTTAAATTCATCATTTAACAATTTCTATTCGCCAGCCGAAGTTCTGTCTTGCAAATTTTAAATTTTAATCACCTCTAATGCTCTAGAAAATTCACCAGTGAAGAATTCAATCAAAATATCTAGGCAATTTACTTTAAATTCATCGTCGAAGCATTTTCCTTTCAAAAACCATTTTATTCAAATTTGCCTTAGAAAATTTTAAAATTTTCCCTTAGGAAAATTCACAATTCGAGCACCGATCAAATTCCTCATGTTGAAGGCCTCGGCGAAGTGCGGAAGACATAGAAATCTATTTCTCATTGAAGATCATTAGTACCCAGAAGAAAATTTTCTCTGAAACGCGATGAATCCATGGGTACACAACGAACGGGTTCATTTAAATTTTAAAAATTTGAACCTTAGAAAAATATTATTCCACCAATTTAAATCCGTTCATCTCTGTGAACACTTTGTTGCTCTGACTTGAGAAATTTTTTATCAATCCTACAGTGCCAGCATCTTCAAATTCATCACTGGAAAATTTGCTTGTGCTTCAAGAAAAATTTCATCATCCCAGAGTCTAGGTGTATTTTCCAAAGGAAGAAAATATTTTTCCTTAAGAGAATTTTGAATCACTTTGAAAATTTTGCCTGTGAGAAAATTTTTATTCAACTTCATGCATTCTGCCTTGGTGAGAAAATTTTATTTATTCACTCACTTAGAGAATTTTTCCTGAAAGCACATGATGGAGAATTTTAATTTTAACGCCCTCTATATTTTATTTTATTCACCACCTTATGCCTTGGGCGCATATCACACTTCCATTACTTTAGGCGCATTTAGCTTATTAGATTTCCACGCCTAGTAATATTCTTCATCTCCACTTCCAACGCCTAGGATCAACCTTGTTCTCACCACGCCTTGTATTTTACTTCACCACCTTCAACGCCTAGCATATTTTATTCACCCTCTACCACCTCAGGCTCATATTCAACTTGAAGAAGGATATTCATCTTGTCTTTGGAAAAAATTTCAACACTTAGCACTTTCAACGCCTTACAACTTTACTTTATAGGCTTAGCATTTCCAACGCCTAGCAACACTTACATCACCTTGCATTTACTTCACCACCCTAGGCGCATATCACATTTGAAGGAGAATATTGACCACGCCTAGCATATTTCATCTTTCATCTTCACTTTTACCTTGTTTACCACCTTACATTCACTTTTACTCACTTCAACTTGGGCGCATATTAGCATGTGTGAAGGATGACTCTTGGACTTCCCTGCTTTTGTCTTCACATGGCCCCATTTGGGCGCATTTAGGCATGTAAGGAGGACGAACTTTGTTGACCCTTTGACTCACTTGCTGCATGGGCGCATTTGAGCCTAGGAGGAGGACGAAGTTTTATACTTAGAATTTTTTTTTCATGCTTGGCTTGTGAGGAGGGCACATTTCATCCAGTGGGCAGGACGAAACTCATGCCTTAGAATTTTTTCAACTTTCACTACCTTGGATGGGCGCAATTTAGCTAGGCAGGAGGATTTTCTCAGACTTAGTAATTTTTTCATCACATGCTGGAGATGAAGGCGCATTTTAGCTAGGCAGGAGGATTTTCTCAGACTTAGTAATTTTTTCATCACATGTTGGAGATGAGGGCGCATTTTGGGGTAGCTGCAGGATGAGACCAACACTTAGAAAATTTCTTGATGCCTCTACCACCTTGGGCACATTTCCTGGGTGCTGCAGGATGAAATCCAATACTTAGCCATTTTTTCTTCGTCTTCGCCAGTTTATCCATGCCCTGCTATAAATAGTAAGTCCTTCAATTCTTGCATCTCTGAAGCTCAGAATGATTTGAAATTTTGAACGCTGGATCCTCACGGCTTCATCAATCTGTTGACACTGCTATTTCGGGTTGGCCTGCTATTTTTAGCCCATTTCTGAAGGTGGTTTGCTATGTATAGAAACTGCCTGCTTCTGATATCTCCACAACTCCGTTTGATTTGAAATTTGAAAGAGGTGCTCCTCACCACGTAACCTGCCTGCTGACATCGGCGCCTGCTGCTGACTTGCTATTTTTAGCCCGTTTCTGAAATGACTTACTATAAATAGTAAGTGCTTGTTTGTCTTCAAATTTTACAAGCAGATAGCTTGAAGGATGCTGATCGTGGTGGTTTACACCGGTTTTCGAAAATTCTGACTTTTACCCCTCTTTTTGGGTCCCAAAACTGGAAACCCTAATTCATCTTGCATGCATATCAAATGATCTCTGTTTGTTCTCGTTTCTATTGCATTGCGATCAGCTCGTGATTCTGAAGTGCTTGGAGGTGGCTACCGGGATGCACCTGCTAAAAATAGTAAGTTCCTAAATGAGTGATGATCTCCGTTTGCATGTCACATCATCGCGAAGCTCTCGAAAAACCCATAAGGAATATGCAGACATGCAAAGAAAACCCTGACATGCAAACCCTAAAAATAGCCTTTGAAGGTTGAACTCTGAAAGTTGTCATCTCATTTTGCATGTTATACTGTCGCTAAGGTCTTGGAAAACCCAGAAGGAATATGCAGACATGCAAAGAAAAATCCTGCATCCAAGCCCTAAAATCTGCTCCGGACGCTGAACTGCTAAAAATAGCAAGTTTTCCGTTTTAGCTCAAATTTTGCACACGAGCAACTTGATGTGTTCTGAATGCAGTGTGACTGTCGGAATTTCGAAAGTGTCGAGAAAATGCTCCAAATTTCACACTTACTAAAAATAGTAAGTAGCCGAAATCTGATGAAATTTCAGTGGAAGCCTGCTAGAAGCATACTGACATCAACGTTAATCTCAATTTTCAATTTATTCACCTTGCTTGACCTCAGACTGACTTGGAAAGTACAAACCCTAATTTTAAGACTTGGCCAAATTTCGCGTTTAAGCTCAATGGCGGATACATCCCCGGAAAGGCAGATAGAAAAGAGACGGAAAGAGAGAGAGAGACAAAAACCCAAGCCAAAAGACTAGAATGGAGCAAAAATTAGGGGGTCCCCATTTTGAATGGGGCGATGTGTGAAAAGGTCACAACAGGTACTTACACGAGGGTGAGGGCTCATTTCCTTCACATACCTAGAAAAGGTGTTGATCCTTGTCCAAATGAGGTGCAACGATATGAGGCTGTGAGGGATTAAGAAAGGGTTGATGGGAAAGTTTCTAATTTGAGCTCTCACGCTTCAACAACAGGGGCAACTGCAGCAATTCAAAATCAAAATAGAGAGACAGAAGTGGATGTGTCTTCTAGAGATGTACTAGCAGAAAGTTCTCACAAGAGACCACACATTGGTAGCTAAAACGCTATTGGAAGGTTATTTGATGTGCAAGGTCGAGAAGCGGTTGATGTAGTGATTGCAAGCTTCTTTTATGCAAATGGAATACTGTTTAATGTTGCTTGTTCACCTTTCTATGGAGAGATGGTCCAAGCTATCACTAATGCACCAATTGGGTATAAACCACCTATGTATGAAAAGCTTCGCACTACTCTAATTGATAAAGGAAAAAATCGATTAGAGCAACAAACTACACCAATGAAAAGAGTGTGGGCTACAGAAGGATGCAGTATTGTGATAGATGGGTGGATAGATACTAGAAATCGTCCACTACTTAATATCATGGTAACATGCAGCAAAGGGTCTTATTTTTTCAAGACAATAGATTGTTCAAGGCAAGAAAAAATACAGATGTTTTTTTTAACCAACTATGTGATGGCATTGAGGAGGTGGGGGCATCACATGTAGTCCAATTTGTTACAGATGTTGCCCCTGTTTGTAAAGCAGCATGCTTGCTGGTGCATAAAAAGTACAATCATATATTTTGCACACCATGTTGTGTGCATGCGTTGAATAATGCACTCAAAGATATTGGCAAGTTTCAGTGGATTTCAGCTCTCATAGAAAAGGGAAGAAAAATAAAAATGTTTATATGTAACCATCACCACACACAAGCCATTTATCGAAAATTTGCCAAGGTGGAACTTCTCAAACTAGTTGATACACGGTTTGCTTCTTATTTTATTCTTCTTGACTGTCTTTGTAAAGTGAAAGGAGCTTTGTGTTCCACGGTAGTTAGTGATGCATGGGCAGCTTGGAGGCAATCTACATCAGATGATGCAATTGAGGTGAGAGGTATGGTCCTTGATGACTGTTACTTGATTTTTATGGAAAATCAGAACAAAAAACTATATAAAAGGAAAATATTTTCTACAAAAGAAAGTCAAAGTGAAAGTCAAAGTCAAAGTCAAGGGAAGAAAGTCAAAGTCAAAGTCAAGAAGGTCAAAGTCAAAAGAGGTCAAAGTCAAAGTCAAGGGATAAGGATAAGGATTCAAAAATATCTTATCCACAGAGGATAAGGATTACAAAATATCTTATCTTCAAAGGATAAGATTGACAACTCAGGATTCCAAAATATCTTATCCACAGAGGATAAGGATTACAAAATATCTTTTCTTCAAAGGATAAGATTGACAACTCACATGATAAGGATGACAACTCATAGTGAAAATATCTAAAGTCAACATGACTTTTTGATTTTAGGCTCTCAAAATCTATAAATAAGAGGCCTATGTTGAAAAGCATTGGAAACGTTTATTGTGACAAAGTGACATTCAGTCCTTTGATTTTTTCAATCATAATCAGGTCTCTACTTCTATAATCTTCTTCATTGATTGCATCTTCAACCTTATTTCACTCTGAAATAATGGTTGAGTGTATGCTTGTGATGTAATATTTTGCTGTTTTTCTAGAAAACAGTCATTGTAGCAGCCTTCAGTGATTCAAAGATCAGCATTTTGCCTCTATTTGTTTCAATTTTCTCAGTGTATGAAAGAAAAGCAAGTATTATTGTGAGTCCTATGACGCCTTGATTGTTGTTGTTCTAACTTTACCTCCAAATTATTGTTGCAAATTACTATGTGAAGCTTTAGATTGAGATTCATAGGTTGTGTTGCGTAAACGAAGTAGAAATCTACTATATTTGGTGTATCACCTGCATTTTCCGTTTTAGTTTCAGATTATTAGATCTTTCTTCTCTCTTTTCCTAGCAAGGTTCTTTAGTTAGAGTTAGTTTTTAGGTGATTTACCAAGGGGAAAGTGCCCTTTAATCGAAGGTTGACCTCGAGTTTGGCGAGTCCCACAACTCGAGAGGCCATCCCATGTTTCATAGGATAGCTAGATTCAAGATTTAGCAGGGTGCATATTCCAAGTGATAACAGTTTTTGGCACGCCCGGTGGGACCAATCTGAAGACTTCTACATTTTCCAGCTGAGAAAATGGTGCTATTCTCAGTAAGTGCAGACTTGAAGAGGCAAGTTTACAAAAGTACCTAGCGACTCCACTAACTTTTGGTTGCAGATTAGAGTTTTTCATCATATGCCAAGAGTGCAAACAAGGGCTTCTACCAAAGGTAGAAAGTTTCAGTTTGTTGAGTTATCAGCTAGTTCTTCTAGAAGTATAAAATCAAGATTGTCTAGATCTCCTATAAGAACAACTAAAGTTGAAGCAACTCCAAGAGCCCAATCTACTCCTCCTTTTGGTAGATTTCCTCAAGCTCAAGTAAAGTTTCATATACCTAGAATGGCTAGGCAACAAACTTTTGCTACTTTTGATGGAGGAAACCCTCTTATTTTGACCTAGCATGATGCTATACCAGTTTCAGCTTTAAAAGCTTTACCATATTTTATTGGTGATAAGGTAGCTACACCTTCAGAGCATATTCAAGATATTGCTAATGTTTGTTCTTTTCATCATGTTACTCAAGATAATGTTGTTGTAAGGCTTTTAGGATCTTCTTTCAGGGGCAAAGCAGGTGAATGGTACAGAGGGTTACCGCATGCTTCAATCCACAATTGGGATGAACTTGGAGAAGCATTTGCAAAGAGTTTGATAACAAGAGCGATCATTTCTCTCTCATGGAGCAGTTGTCTACAATCAAGAGAGCTCCTCATGAGTTCTTAATAGATTTCAATCGAAGGTTTCAGAAGACATGGGATAGGATCCCAACTTTGGTATAACCTGTTGTGACCTTTTCACACATCACCCCATTCAAAATGGGGACCCCCCTAATTTTTTGCTCCATTCTGGTCTTTTGGCTTTGGTTTTGTCTCTCTCTCTCTCTTTTTGTCTCGTTCTACTGTCCGCTTTTCGGGGATGTGCCCATCTGTGAGCTTAAACGTGAGATTTTGGCTAAGTCTATGGAATTAGGGTTTTGAACTTTCCAGCCAATTTGAGGTCAAATGGAGTAAGTAAGTTGGAATCTGAGCTTCACGTTGCAGTCAGTATGCTTCAAGTAGGTTCTCGGCTAAGTTTCATCGAATTCCGACAACTTACTATTTTTAGTAAGTGTTCAATTCAGAGTGTTCTCTCAGCACTTCTGAAGTTCTCTCAGTCACACTGCACCCAGAACATGTCAAGCTGCTCGTCTGCAAGTTTTGAGCTAGAACGAATAACTGTCTATTTTTAGCAAGTTCAGATTCCGGAGCCGATTTTAGGATTTATATGCAAAGTTCTTCAATGCATGTCTGGAGATTCTTTCTGGGTTTTTTGAAACCTACGTGATGATATAACATGCAAAATAGGACGATGACTTTCAGTGTTCAACCTTCAGGGGCTATTTTTAGGGTTTGCATGTTGAGATTTTCTTTGCATGTCTGCATATTCCTTCTGGGTTTTTCGAGACCCTCGCAACGATATAACATGCAAACCAGGATTAGGACTTTTTCAGAAGCCGTCTTCCGAGGCTATTTTTAGGGTTATTTTTAGCAGGTCCATTCTGGCAGCTGCCCAGTGCATCAGGATTACAAACAGGGCGAAGTGCAACAAAAACGAAGTTAAACGGAGGTCATTTGATATACATGCAAGTCAAATTAGGGTTTCAGCTTCGAGACCCAAAATGAGGGGTAAAATGCTCGAATTTTCGAAAACCGATGTATCCCACTGCGATCAACACCTTTCAAGCTATCCACGGGTAAAATTTAAAGACAATCGGAGCACTTACTATTTATAGTAAGGCGTTCCAGAAACTGGCTAAAAATAGTAAACCAGCAGCAGGCGCCAGTGTGAACGGGCAGGTCACCCCATGAGGAGCACGTCATTCAGATTTCAAGTCAAACGGAGTTGTGGAGGTCTCAGAATCAAGCAGTTGCTATAAATAGTAAACCACCTTCAGAAATGTGCTATAAATAGCAGGTTAGCTCGAGATGTAAGTGTGAATAGACTGGCTAGGTCATGAAGATCTTGTGGTTAAAATTTCAAATCAATCTGAGCTTCAAAAGAGGGAAAACCTGGAACTTACTATATATAGTAAGTATTGAGCCGGCTGGTGAAGATGAGGAAAAACGCCTAAGTTTTAAGTTCATCCTGCTCCACCCTGAAAATGCGCCCAAGGAAGAATCAATTGGAGATGTTGAGAATTATCTAAGGCATGAAAACTTCCTCCTCAGCATGCCAAATGCACCCTCAAGGTGATAGAAGAAAAAATTCTAAGTCTGGAAGTTTATCCTGCACCACATGCAAAATGCACCCACCTCAAGGAGAAAGTGAAGAAAGTTTCTAAGTGTTGGACTTAAGTCCGCTTGCCACCCCTAAATGCGCCCTCAAGCTTGAAAAGTTGATAAAAAAATTCTAAGTGATGAGTTAAATCCTGCAGGACCTCCAAATTTTTGCCCACTTCAAGTCAAGGTGGTGAAAAGATTCTAAGTGTTAAAATATCCTTCACTACCCTCAAAATGCGCCCAAGTCAAGTGGGGTCAAGACAAAATTTTGACTTTCTCCTCTCTCCTTTGAATGCGCCAATGCAAGGTGAGGACAAACAAAAAGATTCCAAGGCGTGGTTGAATTCCTCCATGATATGTCAAATGTGCCATGCTTTGCATGGAGAGTTGAGAGAATATTCTAAGTGGCCCCCCCTTCCTATGCGTCTTGACTTGCAAGAGAAATGGAAAGAAAAAAAATCTAAGTATAGAAAATTTGAAGGAAGACCCTCCAAATGCGTCTTAACTCAAAGAAGGATGTTGAAGCTTTACTAAGGCATGCAAACTTGAAGTATGACACTCCATATGCACCCTTGACTTATGGAGACTTGAGAGAATGTTCTAAGTATAGAAAATGTGGAGTGGGCCCCCTCTTATGCCTCTTGAATTGTGAGAGAAGTGGGAAATATTCTAAGTGTTATAGATTGGAAGTAACACCTCCTAAATGCGCCCTTGCAAGTTGATTTAGTAAGAAAATGTTTAAGTGTTGGAAAATGAAACTACAAGGGGTCATATGCGTCTATTGTTCTGAGGGGGAAGTTTGATATTTTCTAAGTGTTATAAACTTGAAACAAGCACCCTAGAATGCGCCCAGCCTTGGGGTGATGCTTGGAAAATATTCTAAGTTCTTGAAACTTGAAGTATGGACCTCTATATGTGCCTGGGAAGGAGATGCCATGAAGAAATTTTCTAATTGTGAAAAATGAAAGTAGAGGAGGTCATATGTGCCGAAGAGGTATAGGAGGTAAGAAAATCTTTTCTAAGGCGAGCAAATTGAAAGCCCACTATGCTAAATGCGCCCTTCAAAAGGATGTGTTTAAAATTTCTCTAAGGCGTCAAAACTGAAAGTTCACTACTCTATATGCACCTAGACCTTGAGAAAGGTAAGGAAATGTTACTAAGGCGTTGGAAGCTAAGTCCACCTCAACATATGAAATGCGCCCAAGGTGAGGTGAATGAAAGGTGACTAAGGAAGGCGTTGGAATAAAATATCCTCCATGACATGCTAAATGTGCCCAAAGTACATGCTAGGGATAAAATTTAAAATGAGGAAATATGCTAGGCGTTGAAAGTGTGTTGATAAAAAATTCCTCACCATAGGTGAAATGCGCCATGATTGAAGTTAAATGGAGAAAATTTTCTAAGATAAAATTCAAATTCCTCCTTGATGCCTGAAGGCGCCCAAGCTGCTGATGATATTATTTAATTCTAAGTATTAAAATTTCATCTCTAGGAAAATACGCCTAAGTCTGATGGAGGGTGGTGAAATTTGTTAAGGCATGAATGAATTGGCAATGGATAAGTCAGAAGGTGTCAACTTCACAAGGATGATAAAAAATTTCAAGTCAGAGCAGCAAATTACGCCCAGAGATGAAGAATTGGATTAAATTTGTAAAAAAAATGTTTTTTCTAAGGTTGAAATTCAAAAAAATTAAAAGTACCCCTTCGTTTGTGGTGAATTTGATGCTTTTCGGAGGAAATTTTCTTCTGGGTATCGGACATCTGCAACGAGGAATGGATTTCAAAGTCTTCCACAGCTTGCCAAGGATTCCGAGGTGAAGATTTTTTATGGGCACAGGATTGATGAATTTCCTAACGAAAATTTGAAAAAATTTCTAAGGCAAAAGGAGTAAAATGTGTTGTTGAAATAAAGTGCCTTAGACGATGAATCTGAAGTGGATTGCCTAGGCAAATTTGATCAAATTCTTCGTGGAAGTAGTCTTCTCAAGCCAGAGATGAATAAAATCAAGGTTGCCAACGCCTCAGCTAGGAAAGTGAATTTCTCGAAGAAGATGCAGTTGAAGCTAACTTTTTCAAAAAGGGATTTTAAAAATGCATCTCTTAAATACGCCCTCGAGGAAGATGAAATTTGTCTAAGGCATTGAAATATGATGCACAGGTGTTATATGCCCCAGCCTACAGATGTTGAAAAATCATGAAGAAAGCAAAGTTGGCTAGAGAAAATCGATGAACCCTTGGAAGTTAAAGCATGAAAATCAGGTATGTAAGGTGGGTTTATATTATGAGGTGTTATGATGCCCTTCTCCTTGCTTGTTTTGCAGGAGGAACGTCGAGACCAAGCGGTGATGACTTGAAATGATGAAGCAAATAGTCCAAGATGATAGAATCATGAAGCAAGTACTTGGAAGAAATGGCTAAGTGTTGGAAATTTCTCCTCAAAGACCCAATATGCACCAAACGCAGTCAGGCAAATGGAAAGCGTGAATCCAAGACAAAAGAATCTTCCAAGTTCAGAATGAAGGAAAAGATGAAGGCTCGGGCGTTGTCAAATAGGTTAAAAAGTTTCAGCCTTGAAGTTTCAGATCGAGAACGTATCTGCCATACTAGTCCAAGAAGTTGAAGCAGTGTGAACGCGTCTATGAACAAGAATCTTCTTGAAAGTGATGGACAATTAATTGCTTATTTATTACTCCACTCTTCGTGGTGGCAGTTTTTAGGGTTAGGGCTTATGTGGCTCGATCTAGGCCCTTCATTTGATTGTAATCTGAGCCGTTCACTGGACTTGGCCAGCTATATAAAGGGGCATCCCCCCTCATTTGTACCTCATTAGAAGTTAGAATATTAGAGAAAGAATAGGGAGAGTTTGATAGAATAGAAGATAGCATAGTTTGATAGTTTAGCTTTGACTGAAAAGGAAGGAAAGTCTTCCCTTTGAATACTTTGTAAGAAGTTGTTGTGAACACTTTCATAATAAGAGAATTTTCATTGATGGTGATCTCTTCTTTGTTATGAGTAGCTAACGAGGCTTCTTCGTCCTTCCTATTCATGTAGAATCTTGAAGTAACTTAATATAGAGTAGTTTTCATTTTCATGCAAGTAGATGTTAGTTGTGGATTTGTGGTGTTAATCGAGGAAACTTCATTTTTATCCATACCACTAGTGGCTCGCTAACAGCAAGTTTGCCTTGTGTGGTCAACTGGAAAACATTACAAACTTAACTTCGATTGTGATTCATGTGTTTGTATGCGTCGTTCTAATGGTACTTACACGTTGAGTTATAATTTGAAAACCTTTTGTCACTCCCTTGAAGATTGCATCGACTTTGCGTAAGTTGTCCAACGTGAGGCGGAGCAGAGTCTGGTCGAAGTCTATCGAAATTGACCCCACATCCCGTCCTTAGATAGAACATAAACTTCTTAGGCCCTACACTCATTTTAAATTCAGTTCGTTTTCGGTTAGCGTTAAGAAATTTTTACTTACCTGCCAAATCATCCAAATTACATCAAAGCCCTTAACCTGTTGTCTGCTATCAACTGCCGAACAATTGTGTAAGTCCCCTTGAAATACCAGCAAAAACACATCGAGCCAATTGAGGGTATTCTATTGCACTGAAAGAACCTTGGAGTTGAACGCACGAACTCTCTCGCAATCTTAGCGTGCTGGATACTTTGATCAAGAGAGAATAGGGTAGCCGTTGGCGACTTTATTCTGTGTTGGTGCGGTCACGAAAAACACATCAACACAACCTACTCCCAATACTGCTTTTCTATATTATTTACGCTCTTTGAACAATGATATTGCTTTGTTGATACAATCTATGGGTGGGAGAGTATTACCTAATGCTTATGATTTGGCTATACAAGTTGAAAATAGTTTAATCCAAGCTGGAAAAATAGCTCCTAGGCCTCCCATGCCATTATTCCTTGAAATTTCAGAAGCTCAACCAAGCATAACTCCTATTCCTACAACTATTGTTCCAACAACTCCTCTTGCTATACCTTCTAGTGAACTCCAAGAAGTAAAGTCTTTGCTTCAGAGCTTTAGCAATGAGTTAGTGACCCTAACAAGACAGCAAATGCAGCAAAACAAACCATATCAGCAGCAAAATCCCTCATATCAGCAACAAAATAGGCCATATCAGCCCTCATATCAGCAAAATAGGCCACCTTATCCAGCAAATGCACAAGGCCAAGGACAGTTAAGCTATGCTAGGCCTTCGAATACAATAAATCCCGACGCTTTTGGCATCTCCAAAGCTATTGTTCCCGCACAAAACAATCTAGTACAAGAGCAAGAATGGAAGAAGGGAAACTATGGTCCAGCTCTCATAGTACAGGATGTACCTACCAGTTCAGGACAGCAATATGAAGGAGCTGAGCATGCTGGAACTCAAGATTAGTATGTGCAGGGTGAGCCAACTTTGGCTAATTGGGACGAAGCTGAGTTTTGTGGTATGAACGGTGTTGGAACAACAACAAAAGACTCAGGTTCCATAGCACAGTATGGTAGGGCAGCGAAGAAGAGAGCAATAGGAGATGGATCAATTGCCATAGTTAATCAACCATCCATCGCACAAGCATCCCAAGACATCACAAGTGCTGCTATAGCAGCAAATACTATTGTTGTTCCAGTTGTAGCGGCTATTCCAAAGGACAATCTAGTGCCAAATCAGGTTCCAACAAAGATAGATACTGCTGTCCCAAAGGTTTCTCCAAAGGCTATTGCAATTCCATTTAATATTGTAGATCAAATGAAGAAAACTAACTTGAATGTACCAATGTGGGAAGTATTATCTATTCCTACGCAAAGAGACTTGCTACAAGAAGCCTTGAAAGGGTTTGATCAGCCAGCTAGAGTAGCAAAGGAAAGTGTTATAGCAGCAACCAGTCTGATTCAACCCAAAGAGGAGACTAATACCAACAAAAACAATAAGCCTCCTCCATTCTACTTGTCTTTGATCATTGGTGATTTCATTGTCCATAATTGTATGATCGATTCAGGGGTTAGTACTTTCATCATGCCTAAAAAAGTAGCTAATCAACTGGGTATAAAATATGAAACCACCACCAAGGGTGTGGTGCAATTAGATGGCACTGTTGTCAGGACCATAGGAGTTATTAAAAATCTGAAGTTAACTTTACATGCATGCCCAAATTGCACTGTTGTGCAAGATGTATCCGTTATAGATCTTCCTCCCTACTTTGCCATTTGTTTATCTAGGGAATTTATAGCCAAAATAGGAGGATATCTATCATCTAATTGGTCTCATATGCTCTTTAGAACTAGGTATGGAATTGAGGTCACTATCAAAGCTGAACCTATCTCCAAAGACCATATTGAGCCATATACTCTTTCTATGAATATGAATTGCACTATTCTAGACCAGGAGAAAGGAATTGATGATCATGAGGCTACCACTCCCACAGAGGAAATACCAGATTTATTGCTTGATGAGTGGGAAACCTACTCCACAACTAATTTGTATGTTGACATGGAAGATATAGGTTTGGGCACATATTGTATCCATGAGGAAAAGGCAGAAATTCCAAATCTATTTAAGGCACATGAGGAAAAAGATGGTATGTGGCAGTTGTATTTTGATGGATCTCGGTCCAAGAATGGTGCAGGGGCTGGTATTACTCTTATTTCTCCCCAAGAAGAGAAATGCTTCTTTGCTTTTAGATTTCATTTCAGTTGTACTAATAATGTGGTTGAGTATGAATCATTGATACAAGGTCTTTAGCTTGCAAACAAAAGAGGAATCAAATCATTGCAAGTATTTGGAGATAGTGAACTAGTTGTACATTAGGTTAGAGGCAAAAGTGCCTCCAAGAATAGCTTGTTGAAATCATACAAGCACATAGTTTGGGATCTTATTGAAAGTTTTGATGCTTTCAACATCCAAGCTATCCCTAGAGCACAAAACAAAGATGTTGATCGCCTTGCAACAGTTGGGGCACAATTTGACATACCCAAGAATGTCACTAAAGAAAATGAACGTGTTAAAGTGCTAGTAAGGCCTGTTGTCCCAGATAATGTAATTAGCTGGTAGGTTTTTGAAGATGATCAACAAATTACCAATTTTTTGGTAGAAGAAGCAGAATTTGCAACTCAAAATCAGTCAAGCTTGGATTAGCAGTATGGTGATCAAATTATCCAATTGAAAACAAACAAATTGCCAAAGGGTTTGGTCACGTTGGAGAGCATCTTCAACAGCGACTAGGAATGAGAAAATGACTGAGGAAGTCCAAATTGCTGAAGACAAAGTTCTCAAAGTGGGCAAGGTATGTTCCAAAGCTAAGAAGTAGTCTTTTCTTAGTCTTTGTAAAGAATTTGATGATATATTTGCATGGACGTACAAAGATTTGAAAGGATTTAATCCTAGTTTAGCCCAACATACTATTGAGTTGGATCGTGCTGCTAAACCAGTTAGACAGAGACAAAGGCCTATAAATCCTAAGATAGAGCCTGTCATGCATAAAGAGTTGTCCAAACTCTTAGATGCCAATATTATCTACCCGATCAAACACTCATCTTGGGTAGCCAATTTAGTTCCTGTCAGGAAAAAGAATGGTGAAATCAGACTTTGTGTAGATTTAAGAGACTTAAATAGGGCATCTCTTAAAGATCATTACCCTCTTCCCTCTATGGAACAAATTTTGCAAACAGTTGCTGGGGCTGAGAGATTTTCTTTGTTAGATGGTTATTCAGGATATAATCAGATACTTGTGCAAGAATCAAATCAGTTCAAAACAACAGTTACTACGAAATGGGGTACCATGGCTTACAAAAAGATTCCTTTTGGCTTAACAAATGCAGGTGCAACCTTTCAGAGAGCGATGGATATGGCTTTCAAAGGGCTGATTAATGATTTTGTTCTTGTTTATCTAGATGACTTAACTATTTTTTCTAAATATGAGGCTGATCATCTAGGTCATTTGAGGAAAGTATTTGACAGATGTAGAGAATTTGGCATTTCTTTGAATCCAAAGAAATATATTTTTGTTGTTCTTGAAGGTAAACTACTTGGGCATGTTGTTTCCAAGAAAGGTTTGTCCATTGATCTAGAGCGAGTAAGTGCTATTATTGCTCTCTCTCTTCCAAGCCATAAGAAAGGACTACAAAGCTTTCTTGGTAAGATTAATTTTGTGAGACATTTCATTCCTAACATTGCATTATTGAGTAAACCTCTCACTTCTATGTTGAGAAAAAATGTTCCATTCAATTGGACAAAAGAAGGAAAAGACAGCTTTGAGGAGATAAAGAAGGCAATTTTTGAAGCTCCTACCTTGGTCAATCCTAATTATGAGAAGGATTCATTCTATATGCTTATGGAGGCGAGGAAAGTATATCAGCTACTTTGACACAACAGAATGAAGATTCTTTGGAGCAGCCAATTGCATTTTTCAGCCAGCCATTAAAGGACTATGAGATCAGCTATAACTTTGTTGAAAAGCAAGTGTTTTCTATTGTTAAAGCCTTGAAAAAATTCAGACATATTCTTTCTAACAACAAGATTCAGTTAATGGTCAATCATGCTAGTGTAAAAGAGTTTCTTTTGAGCAAGGATGTGAGTGAAAAAAGAGCTAGTTGGATCACAAGAGTCATGGAATATGACGTGGACATCAAAATAGCAAGGCTAGTAAGAGGACAAGGGTTGTGCAAACAACTAATAGTAGATATAATGACTTCTTCATACATGGTTTATGCTAATGAAGAGCCACAATTAGCTGAAGATACACCTCCTGCTAGTTGGTATGAAGATATGGTCCATTTTCTTCAAACGGGCCAATATTCCCAAGAGTTAAGTTCATCAAAACTAAGGTATTTCAGACTACAGTCCATTCCTTATGTTCTTATTGATGGTGCTTTATTTAGAAAGGACATTAATGGAGTACTTTTGAGGTGCATTAAGCATCATCAGATTAACAAAGTTCTCCAAGAATTTCATAATGGCCTTTCAGGGGGTCATTACTCACCAAGGACAACTGCTGTAAAAATCATGAGGGTTGGGTATTATTGGCCCAATCTATTCAGAGATGCCCACAAGTGGGTGAGAAGTTGTAAAGAGTGTGCTATTTTTACAGGAAAGCAAAGACTTGTTGCTCTACCACTCCATCCTATTCAGACGGATCAAGCATTTGTACAATGGGGGTTAGATTTTATTGGAGTAATTAATCCACCTTCTAGTGCAGGTCACAAATGGGTGCTAATAGCTACAAACTATTTCACCAGGTGGACCAAACCTGTTGCATTGAAAGATGCTACTGAAACTTCCATTTTAGAATTTCTTGATGGGCTGGTTACAAGGTTTGGTGTTCCTTTCACTGTTATATCAGATAATGCCAAAGCTTTTGTAGGTATCAAAATCAGTGAATGGGCTGTTCAAAATGGAGTATATTTGAAGACATCTTCCAATTATTACCCTCAAGGTAACAAATTGGCTGAGTCTACGAACAAGAATTTGATCAGGATCATCAAGAGGACCATTGTAGATAATCAGAGGACATGGCACACCAAACTTCGAACAGCCCTTTGGGCTGATAGGATCACGCCAAAGAGGGCGGTAGGTAACTCTCCTTTCTTGCTGGTTTATGGCAAAGAGGCAAAACTTTCATTATCTTTTGAATTACCTTCTCTTGAAATTGCTCGATAATTGGAATTGTTGGAAAGTGATGCTATGACAGTAAGGTTGGCAAAATTGATGGAGTTGGAAGAAATTAGAGATCAAGCTATGAAAACCCTTAAGGTTCATCAAGCACAGGTCAAAAGGACATTTGATAAGAAAGTTGTTGGAAGAGTTTTTCAGGAAGGTGACTTGGTTTTGAAGGGGGATGCTGATAGAGCAAAGACAGGTAGACATTCTAAATTTGACGCCTTATGGACTGGTCCCTACATCATCACCAATTGCAAGCAAGCCAATGCTTTTCAAATCTCAAGGCTTAATGGTGAAGTTTTGCATATCCCAGTCAATGGGATCCATCTCGAACATTGTTACTAATGTTTGAGGAACCTTGAGTTAATTGTTTGTTTAGTTTCAATTCCTCTAAGTGCATCTCGCACATTGCTATTGTTTTTCATTTCCCTAAATGCTTTATGCACAAGTTGTTGTTTGTAGAAGGCTCCTTTCTTTTGGAGAAGGTTGGTAACATTGTTTTTGATGAGGCAAACAGTTTTTGTTGATCCTTATGAAGACTCCATGCCCAATGGACTATATAAGGCAGTTGGCCAGTTATTCAGCAGGCAAATAACCCCCTTGAGATCACCAAAATGTTACCTAATTTTTATGGAAAATCAGAACAAAAAAAAAATATAAAAGGTAAATATTTTCTGCAAAAGAAAGTCAAAGTCAAAGTCAAAGTCAAAGTCAAGAAGGTCAAAGTCAAAGTCAAGGGATAAGGATAAGGAGTCCAAAATATATTATCCACAGAGGATAAGGATTACAAAATATCTTATCTTCAAAGGATAAGATTGACAACTCAGGATTCCAAAATATCTTATCCACAGAGGATAAGGATTAAAAAATATCTTATCTTCAAAGGATAAGATTGACAACTCACATGATAAGGATGACAACTCATAGGGAAAACATCTAAATTCAACATGAATTTTTGATTTTAGGCTCTTAAAATCTATAAATAAGAGGCCTATGTTTGTTGAAAAGCATTGGAAAATTTTATTGTGACAAAGTGACATTCAGTCCTTTGATTTTTTCAATCATAATCAGGGCTCTACTTCTATAATATTCTTCATTGATTGCATCTTCAACCTTATTTCACTCTGAAATAATGGTTGAGTGTATGCTTGTGATGTAATATTTTGCTGTTTTTCTAGAAAATAGTCATTGTAGCAGCCTTCAGTGATTCAAAGATCAGCATTTTGCCTCTATTTGTTTCAATTTTCTCTGTGTATGAAAGAAAAGCAGGTATTATTGTGAGTCCTATGACTCCTTGATTGTTGTTGTTCTAACTTTACCTCTGAATTATTGTTGCAAATTACTGTGTGAAGCTTTAGATTGAGATTCATAGGTTGTGTTGCGTAAACGAAGTAGAAATCTACTATATTTGGTGTATCACCTCCATTTTCCGATTTAGTTTCAGATTATTAGATCTTTCTCCTCTCTTTTCCCAGCAAGGTTCTTTAGTTAGAGTTAGTTTTTAGGTGATTTACCAAGGGGAAACTGCCCTATAATCGGAAGTTGATCTCGAGTTTTGTGAGTCCCACAACTCGAGAGGTAATCCCATGTTTCACAGGATAGCTGGATTCAAGATTTAGCAGGGTGCATATTCCAAGTGATAACAATGACCTTTTTTGGGCTGATGTTAAATTTGCTTTGGACTTTATTAAGCCCATATGTGAGGTGATCAAATTTGCAGTTTTAAACAAGCCATATTTGGGAGAAATTTATGAAGAAATAGATTACATGTGTGAAAGAATCAAGAAAATAACAGATGCAAAAGATCTTTCTCTATATCCTTTGATAGAAGAAAAGTTACATGGAAGATGGAACAAACTTAACAGACCCCTTCATTGTGCTGCCTATGCATTAAATCCTAAATGGCATAATATACAAGTGACCAATCATAGGGTTCCATATGAGGATAGAGATGTAATGAAGGGATTTTGGGCTGCAATATAAAAGATTTATGACCGAGGTGTGGAAGCTTCAATTATGAGGAGTCAATGGAATAAGTTTTCATGTGTGCATGGTGATTTTTCTTCCATAGAAGCTTTATATGATATGCAAGCAAAGAAAGACCCTATAGAGTGGTGGTGGAACCATGGAGGTGAAACCCCTGAATTGCACTTATTTGTAGTAAGATTACTCTCACAAGTAGCCAACTCTTCATCTTGTGAGAGAAATTGGATTACTTATGGCTTTATTCATTCACTAAAGAGGAACTGATTAGGGTCAAAGAAAGAAAATAATTTGGTGTATATTCATAGCTCGCTTCGTCTTCTGTCTCACGTAGATCCTAGGTACAAGGACGGTCCTTCAGCAAAATGGGACCAAATTTCACCTAATGGAGAAGTTGCAGCCATGGTGGATGAAGTGGTTGAAGCAGATGGCCTTAGTGATTTACCCCCAGTTATACTACAGCAGAGGAACTTGAGTTTGAGATTGATGAGTATTTGGAGAGCATCATAGCTGAGGACCTTGATATAAATGATCATAATGTGTAGACGATAGATTTCTGATTTTTGTTTTTTGTTTGTGTATCAGCCTATCAAACTATCAATATTTTTGAATTTCAATATGTAATTGAATATTAAATATCAAATGTGTAATGTCAAATGTGAACTATGATTATGAAGTATGAACTCTTTGACTCTTTGACACAATGGCATTTGTGTATTTAAAGTTAATGTTCATTGTTAAACTTTACTACTACTCTTGTTTTGAAAGTTCAATGTCATGATATTTTCTATAAATTATTAATTTTTTTACTTTTATTTTTTATTTAAAGATGGCATCTCCAAGTACCCCCGTCTCCTATTCTCAAAAAAAGTCGTACTGGTACCGGTACCAGTCTCCCATACCAGTACCAGTCTCTTGGCAACCTTGGGAAAACGTCTGCCCAAAAGAATTTTCATTTTTTTTTCTTTTTTAAAACCAGAGTGGGAGTTTGGGGGGAGCAATCCCCAGCTAAGTCAAGGGACAGCACCCCTTGCAAGGGTTTGGAGGCAGCGCGCCTCACAGAGTCTAGGAACAAACCACATTAAGCCCTTCAACACCATACAGACCTTCATGGCACATGCCATTTTTCAAATGCAGCTGAAAATTTCTATTAAATTGATCAATACTCACTCTAAATTGCACAAATGCACCTGCAAACAATCATGGACTGATATATTTTTACACTGGCAGAGTTTTTCTAGTAGATTAGCAAGTCAGCAAGTACTCACCTGAGTTTTCAATCTATGGTTTTAAATAAAGAAAAATAAATATACACAATATCCAATAGTCTAAATCCATCTTTTACAAGTAATAAAAAGAAATCTGAGAAGCTAAAGCTAATATCTCTCACAGTGCTCAAATCATAAGAAAATAAACCACAATTACATAAATTATTGCCTGCATAATAAAGCATACTAATATATTTCTAAAACTTGAAGCTACTTTTCACTGTTAAATACCTATATATTTTAGGTATCATACAAGAAGCAAATATGATAATGATGAAAGAAACACAATCAGATTATCAGGACCTTGGAATAATGCTTCTGGAAAGACCTGTGCATGAAAATTTTGGGATCAACAGTTCAAATTCCCATGCAACTTGTTGTCAGGATCAACAATCATTCTAGAACTATTATTCTAATTACATAATGTGTTTCAGATCATCGATCCCTAAATTCTCATACAGAGGTCAATCTAGAAGCATGAATATACTTACATGGACTGTAGAAGATTAATGATTCCAATATCAGGAACTTGAAACTGAGTTGAACATCCCACAAAGCATTACAGGCATCTTCTAGTTTATCTTCAATTTTAATTTTTAAACAAAAATGAAGACTAAAAATTTATAACTTTGTTATTTTGTAGAGGCTGCTCATTGACATGATGTTTTTTATATCACTACTTTTAAAGGCAATTGCCTATGCTGCAGCATCCTTTATGATATTTCACAGAAGGGTACAGCTTTCTACCTTGATGGAAGCAAAATATTAATTATTGAAAAGTCTTCAATAGGCTTTGAATAATCTGCTGACATGTCACAGAAGTCCCTCCCTTCAACAGGAACCTCCCGTGTGATAAATGCCATAAATTCCTTTTCCAAGTCACTAAGTTCCTCCTCTGACAAGACTCCCTGAAATGAACTCTCATAATTATTTCAATCCTGTAGACGTTTTCAAATTTATGCCCTCATTTATCCATGCTAGTCTGGTAGATTAAAACTGATAGATAAAATTTCATCTTTCTCTCTAGAAGCAAGCAAACGAGAAATTTACAATTTAGGTAAAATTATCATTACATAATAATTAGATAAACCAACACAATTTTCTGTTTATATCATTAGGCAACTACATAAAATCTGTTAAATGCAAAGAGGTCATCGGATGCAGATGACAACTAAAATAAAAAAAATGACAATACAGTGAAATACAAAGCCAATAGACCATATTGTTTTCGAATATCCAATATGCACAGGAGAAACCACAATCTTCTTTTCTGGATACAGGGAGATTATTCAAAAAGGTAGTTTTGCACACACCTTGTATCTTCAAATAGATTATATGTTAAAAATTTCCATTTATCAAATTAGAGTAACAAACTAGATATCCATGTGTACCGAAATGGAGAGCAAGATATTGATCTTATTCACATTCCCCTGACTATTCTCTGCAGAATAGCTTAAGAGTCTAGTGGGGAGTGGACAGAAAATAAAATGCATGATTTAATAAGCAGTGAAAAATGAACTTAATCAGAAAATTCAGAAATTCAAAGATGGAATTAAGATGTAGAAGAGAGTCTGCTAACTGACAAGCAAGACAAACAAGAAGAAATTGAAAATAAACACCAGGATGGACTCACTTAAGTAATTCACACGATGTATGGAGATAGGCATACAGATGGGGAAGATAATTTTCAAGGACTGTTGGTACATGGTATGCATAATATACACACATACCCACAAATATACAAACTTAAAAAATTTAAACGACCTGCCATTAACACTGACATAATCTTCTTTCCAAATCGAATGCCACCCAAACCTGAAATTTATTGAACTCTGCCTCCCCTTTAATTTCTAAAATCTATACACACATACCCACAAATATACAAACTTTAAAAATTTAAATGACCTGCCATAAACAGTGAATATAATTTTCTTTCGAAATCTATGCCACCCAAAGCCGCAATTTATTGAACTCTGCCTCCCCTATAATTTCCAAAATCTATACACACATACTCACAGATATACAAACTTCAAAAATTTAAACAACCTGCCATAAAAAGTAAACATAATTTTCTTTCCAAATATATGCCACCCAAACCTGAAATTCATTGAACTCTGCCTCCCTATTAATTTCCATCTGTTTTGCATGCTCTAAAATTTTACACTGATTCCTAATTTATTTAAGTGAGAAACAACTTTTATGAGGTTTTTTCTGGTTACAGGATTACAAGTATTTAATTTACTTTGTTTCCTATTTTTTAAGCAGAAGACATCCTTGAAGGCATCATGAGACACCAGGAGATGTCCTCTCCATAGAGAGTTCTAAGAGGTTTGCGTACAGTTCTCATTACAGTCTCCATGATGTCTCCGGGCTTCAGTGGATATTAAGCAAGAATGACAAAACTACTAATATTAGAAACAACAAAAACTTCTGAGCATAATTCTAAAAGCAGACCTCCTTAACAAGAACCAAAACAAGCAGTACGGAGATATTTTCCACTGTTCATGGCAATTTATACCAACAGAAACCTCCAAGATAAGCTTCAACATTAAATTCACAACTTTTCTTGGGGCTGATCTGAAAAGAAAGAGTAGTCCAAGAGGTTGAGGAATAATGGTAATGGAGGAAATTATTTTCGCCATTTACAATCAGATGTTAAGATTTGGAGTTTGTAGTTTCCTTCGCTTAGTTTTAGTGTCTTCGTGCTGCGTCCTCCTTTGCACTATGGTTTCTCCTTAAGAAGATACCATCACAGCTGAAGGCCTGCACAATCGAGGCTACTCAAGCCTAATGGATGCTAAATGATATGGATCGATTCTATTGGGTCTGATTAGCCCCATTCAATGTGCATTACCCCCAATTATGTCTAACTGGAGCAATTGCAAGAATTCTTTAGAGCGTGACACAAGTTCAGAAGCTCTTCATCCAAGGCGGCAACCAGGAGGGGGTGTGGAAGACACTTTTAAAATGTGGTCCTAGCTTATCTCACATTATAATTCAAGGAAACTCGTAACCTCACGCAGATTTGTTTTAATTATTTTTATAAATAAAAATACAAATAAAAAACAAGGAAATTGATGTTTTCCTCTATATACAACAAAAAATGGCATGTGAGTTTCTTAATAATCTAGCATAGGAACTTCATAATTATATAACCCATGAATTTTAGTCTACAAGTAGACGAATGCATGCAGCCCCATTCAAGAATACAAGCACAGATGGTAATTGTGGGGTTTCAAACATGTAATCTTGATTAATTCAGTCCAGCCTGACCAAGAATTGTAAGAGTAGTGTAAAATCTATTGTGATACCTTAAGATGCACGTATCCATTCTGATTGTATAGTTCTTTTTCTTCAGGAGTGATAATGTATTCGTCTCCCTTTCTTCTATCAGCCATGGAAGCACAGTGTAATGACGTTTAGGATCTGTGAAAAGAAGAAAACGGGATTGTTGTGTATCTGATTACATGTATTATATTTGTCATGG
The DNA here is from genome assembly GCA_007258455.2 of Sequoia sempervirens. NCBI lineage: Eukaryota > Viridiplantae > Streptophyta > Pinopsida > Cupressales > Cupressaceae > Sequoia > Sequoia sempervirens. Next base: position 78,044 of record VDFB02325406.1, read on the forward strand.
ATTCGCAAGCGGATTTGTATCCGTAAAAATTGGATATTATTCCAGCCACGTCGATGGACAGCAAAAGTGTTATCGTTTTACTGACACTTTTCGATGAATGTCTATGTCATAAAGAAGTACATTACTCTCACCCCACTATCCCACATCTGGTCAGTTGGCCCGGGATTGGAGCGACCCCGTAGGAGGATTAGCTCGAGCACACTTCGGTTGGATCGCGACTCTCCCCCTACCTCTCCGCAACAAAATCTCCGAATTGGCTATAGCCAACAAAATGGGCTTGATTTGACAATTTGATGAGAATAAATCTCTCCCTCTATATATAGATAGTAGGGGCAGGAGGATGAGTGGGTGCGGGTCAAAAACAACTATTGGAATGACATATCATTTAAGGTAAGATAAAAATTTAAATGAAAATATTAAAAATATAAAAATAAATATTTAAATTATTAAATAATAAAAATTATAAATTTAGTGGTGGTTGAGGGTTTAGGTTGATTGGTTAAAGCATCTTGTTGTAGGCAAGAGTTCATTAGGTCTAGTCTTGATTTCGTCCCCGTGATATGAGAGGGCGTGTCATGCCAGCGTCACCGGTCACATGAAATAGTTTACCAGGCACACTACAGTTTATAGGGGGGGCTACCCGATTCCTGCAATTCTAAAAAAAATAAGATTATAAATTTAGTAAGAAGTGGATGCAGATTATAGTTATTAAATTTGTTTTAATTATGAAGAAGATTTTGGTAATTTAGAATTGGCTTTCAATTTGTAATATTATTATTATTTTTCTATTATTTATGTGATGATCAAGTTTTATTCTTAGTGTGAGAAATGGTTGAATCCAAACAAAGTATTTTGTTGTTGTCTAACTCATTCAAAGTAGTGAGGTTATGGTATAGTGAGAAATAACTTAGAGAGATTTATCATTAGTAATATGACCTCGAGCTTAGCACTAAGGTGGTGGAGAACTATGGAACAATGAGAATTATGTTTATGAACATTACAAGTATGCTCACAATGTCGCCCTCTAAGAAAGGATTGACCCTATAAAAAAGAGACTTTGGCTAAACTCTAACAAAGTTGGTCGTGCTCCTCAAGCCCCATAAAGAGGAGCTAGCATCCATCATACACAATGTGTCAAAACCTATAACTATATTACCCTAATAATCAAAGAAAACTTCTAAATAAACAGTTTCAAATAAAACTTTATTAACTTACACTTATTTTTAATTTATAATTAAAATTTATATTACAAAATTATTATAAATAAATAAATGACAAAGTTTCATACTAGATACTAATATTTTTAAGGTAAAAATAATTCCATGGATATTTTAATTATAATTAAATTATTTTTGATAAGTAAATGATGGTCAAGCAGAGTATGCTCTTTTATATTATATTATTAAGAAAAGATTACAGTAGGATTTTCCACTATAGTGGGCATATTCCAAAAACTACCTTTCTATGCTATAAATGGGGTAACAGACAAAAACACCTGTTATGCTAAATTTTCTTTAGTTATTAAGAAGATTCTACTCATTTGGAATTGGTTTCCAATTTGTAATGGTCTTATCATTATTCTACTCTTCATCTAATGATTGAGTTTTATTCTTGCTGTGAGAAATGGTCAAATCTGAGAAAGGATTTATGTCATTATTCAACTCACTAGAAGGACCCTTATGACAAGGTTATGAAGTAGCAAGAGGAAAAAAAGAGAGATTTATCATAAGTAAAATGATCTTGAGTTTTACACTAAGGTGGTGGAGAACTATGGAAACCATGATAATTATGTCTATGAACACTATGAGTATGTCCACATTGTCACCCTCTAAGAAAGGGAGAATTCAACTAAACTCTAACAAATTTGGCCTCACTTCTCAAGCCCCATGAAGAGGACGTAGCATCCATCATATACAATGAGGGCCTTAATTGCATTGCCCTAATAATAAAAAAACAAGTTCCTAAATAAACAACTTCAAATAGAACTTTATTAACTTACACTTATATTACTTTATATTCAAAAACTATATTATAAAATTATAACAAAAGATAAATAACAAAGTTTCATCCTAGATACTAATATTTTTAAGGTAAAAATGATTCCATGAATATTTTTATTTTTATTCTTTTTTATAGGTAAATGACAATCAAGGAGACCACACCCTTTTGTAGTATACTATTAACAAAAGATAGCATTAGGATTTCCCCTATATTGGGCATATTCCAAAAACTACATTTCTATGTTATATATGGGGTAACAAACAAGAACTCATGTTATGTTATTTGGCTTGTATCATTTGTATGTCAACCTAGATAATATTATTATCATCTTGATGTTGGATCACAAAGAGTGATTCAAAACATTGATGCAAAAAAATATCACACACAATCTAATCCAAACAACAATAGCAATAAGCACCATGGATTGTGGAAATATGATATCATTAAAGGAAAGGACTTGCTTGCTATGAACTATCTCTTTTTGGTGCAGGTGCATCTATGGTTGCCAACCAATTGACATAATTTGATTTTTTCTCAATTTTGTTATGTAATTATTTTAATGGATATTTTGGGGTATTTTTTAATGTTGTAATGTTCAAAAATTAAATTAAATAATTTGGACATATTTTGGCTTGAAATCTACCTTGGGAAATGTGCTAGATTTTACAATTTTTAATTTAAAATTGCCAAAAATCAACATGGGCGTGGGATTCTTGGGATTTGGGAGAAATTGAATTTACAATTAATGTACAAGCATGATTTGGACACCCAAGAGGTTTGACTAGAAATTTTGAATTGTCAATTCAAATTGAGAAGTGGAGGAATGAAGGTGTTGGATAGTGGTGGCATGCCAGGTAGGAATTGAAACAAACATGCATTGGGGAGTTAGAGGATGAAAATTTGATGGCATTATTTGATATTCCAGAAGTGGGCATGGAATTGGAGATAGTGGAGTTGTTGAGTGGTATTGGCAGGGTGTTTGGTTAATTGTTTTTGGTGATTGCTTTGTTTTTGGTTCCTAATTTTTGGAGTTGGAGGATTTGGGCGTAGCATTCTTGGGAAGCCATTTTCAAATGTGTGAGTAATTTGAAGGCCAAAAGCAATGGAAAATCCTTTAGTGAAAGCTTGGTGATTGTGTGAATTAATTTTTCATAACTTATTTGTAGGTATAGGAAGGAGATTGCAAGGAATCGGAGGAAGGATGAATACATACCTATAGATGTTATTGTTGCCTATAGTAAGGAATTTACTTCTAATTTTCCATTTATTTTTAGTCCTCGGGGCTTTATTTGTAATTCCTTTCCATTTGAATGTATTGAACAGGAGTTGCAAGTGTCATTGAGAAAATATGAATTGAAATTGTTGTTGATTTTTGGTGTCTTTATTTATTTTGTTCATCAATTTCCTAAGTGAAGTTGGAAGTGCAGAGAGTTGTAGGAAAACTTTTTTGCATCAGTGGTATCAGAGTGAGTTGTCCCAGGAGTCTGTAGGCAGATCATCGAAGAGAGGCAATTTGCAGCAGGACTTGTGAGTGTGGGTGTTGTGAAAAATGCCTCCAAGAGTGACCCCAAGAGGAAGGGGATGTAGAGGTGGAGGTAGAAACCCTCCCGATATGGAAGATTTTAGAACCCTCAGAAGGCAAGGTGAAATATTGCAGGAAGAGCTACATAGAAGAGTTGTGCATAGAGAAAGACATGAAAGTGACGATGAAGCTGAGGATGAGGAACCATTTGTAGAAGAAGCATAGGATGAAATTGATCTTGGAGAAGTCAGATTGTTGAGAGCCATCACCAAGATTGGGAAGAGTCCAAAAATGGAGGTTTCAACATTTTGTGGAAGCTTGAATCCAAAATAATTAATAGACTTGATAAATGAAATGGCGAATTTCTTTGAATTTGAGGAGATTGAAGACCCTAACAAGGTAAAGTTTGCAAAAACTAAGTTGAAAGAGCATATGCTAGCATTTGGAAAAAAGAAATACAGATTGAAAGAGGTAGGAGAGGATTTAGGAAATCATTACAAAGTGGGGTAGAATGGTTGAGAAGCTTAAGGGACAATTTATTCTAATGGATTATGAATTGGAATTATTAAAGAAGATGCATGGATTGAGACAACATAGAAAACCAGTCAAGGAATACACTAAGGAGTTTCACACTCTCTTGATTAGAGTGGGACATTTAGAAGCCAACAAGGAGAAGGTGGAAAGATACATCAATGGACTAAATCCGAGTATCCAAGAAGAACTCAATTTGGTAAGAATTTTTAGTTTAGAAGAAGCTCACCAATTTGATTTAAAAGTTGAGGAAAAAAATAGAAAATTTGAGAGTATGCAAAAAGGAAAGGGTAGAACTTATGTGAAAAAAAATGAAGATAAAAATCATATTGAAGACACTAAGGACAACAAATATGAGAAGGGTGGGAGTTCAAACCAATCCTGTGAGCAAATAGAGGAAGATCAAGTAGAGGATTCAGAAGAGGAGGCTTCCAAGGAACTTGTTTCAAGTGTGGAGAAGATGGGCATCGAGCATATGATTTACCTAATAATTAGGAAGGAACAAAAGAAGGACTAAAAATAATGGAAGGGTAGCAAATTTAAATGAAGAAGATGCAGAGTCATCACATTTTGAAGATGTGGAAAATGGAGAAGCACTAGTCACTATAAGAGCCTTGATGAATGAGGGAAAAGAAACAGATCAAAGGAAGAGATTGTTTCGAACAAGATGTAAGTGTGAAGATAAAGTATGTAATGTGATTATTGATAGTGGTAGTATTTCCAATTTTATTTCTGAAAAAATGGTGAATAAGTTACAGCTAGAAAGGATAAGGCACCCACATCCATATAGGATTGCTTGGTCAAGCAGGATGACTATAAGGTTTTGGTGAATGAAAAATGCTTGGTAAGATTTAAGATTGGTGATTATTATGATGAAGTTTTGTGTGATATTATGCCTATTGACGCTTGTCACTTGTTATTGGGAAGACCTTGGTAGTTTGACAAGAAAGTAGTGCATGATAGGTATGCCAATACCTACTTCTTGATGAAGGATAGAGTGAAACACAAGTTGAAACCTTTGAATAAAGAAGAAGGGAAGTTATGTAGTGACACTGGAAAATGATTGGTTAATGGAGTTAGACAATTAGTGAAAGAGGATGAGGATGTAGCAGTGTTGATTGTGTCCAAAAGGGGTGGAGTGAAAGATTCATGGGAGAAAGAAGAGGTAAAATCTGATTTTTGCAAAAATGTTGTTGCTAATTTATGCGAGTATGATAAGATTAGTGTAGAAGAAGATATTGCAATAATGAAAGCATTGGTAAATGAATGTACTACAACTGAAAGTATGGAAGTAAATAAGTAAGTAGAGGTTGATTTATTTGATGAAGAGATTGGTGATCTTGTGGTTGAGAGTTTATTGCAGGATGGGAAGGATGAGTCTTTTGTTTGTTTGACTAACATTGATGTGAGTGCATAGGAAAAAGAGATTACAACTGATGGTTATCTTTTATAAGGCAAGGAGAAAGAGGAACACCATGATGCCACTGAAATTGGCGAGGAACAAGTTGTTGCAACAGAGACAAAGGAAGAAGTAATGCATGAAGTTTATGAATTTACTAAGGTAGAGGAAATGTAAGCTTATGAATTTCCAAAATTTCATAGTGTAGATTGGTGGTGAAACATAGATTTTTGGGACCCCAATGCTACTCTTGCACTTCTAGGGTTTTTCACCTAAAAGGAGAGAGATAGGGCCAAAAATGCTTATGATTCACTCAAATCAAGATGTATGCAATATTGTTTAATGTAAATGAACTTAACTGAATGTAATTGACTAATCTAGATGATTGAAAATGAATGTAAAAGTGCAATTAAAGCTATGTTTGAAAACACATTGTGATATGCAAACAATGAAGAAAATGAATGAAATGTGCAGAATAGAAAGAGATGGGTCAAATCAAAGTGCACCTGGGAAAATTCTGATGAATCTGGAATGTCTTGAATGTTGATTGAGATCACTATTTTTTCACAATGGAACTCATTCACCCAAGGTGGCAAATCAATCCTCCTCTTGGTGAAAAAGTGTCGGGAGCTGGTTTTTGTTTGTCGGGATCCAGAATCTGACAAAATTTAGATTTTCAATCCTAAGGTGGGACTCATTCACTATAGGTGGTGAATCAGTCCTCTCCCAAATTTCTAAAAAAATAGGAGACAACTCTGCAACACTAGATCTGGAAATGTTTGCTTGTCGGGTTGCCAAGGTCAGTTATGTAGAAAATGGACAAATAACTCTCTCTAAGCTTGAAATTGACTTAAGTTGACTTGAAGCAGCTAGTTGACTTGGAAATCAATCTTCAACACCTAATAACCTATCAAATTTGCATACAAAGAGCTGCAAACAAACATGCAATAAGGGAAAAATGATCAAGGGTTAGTGAATAGAGGTTTGCCTTGGTCAAACCCCACTTTTGGTAATTAAACCCTTAAAAAGATAATGAAATGAAAGAGAAAGATAAACTAATAATATGCAAGTGCTATCAACTTACCTAACCCTTGATGATGCAAGTTTGAAGTAATGTCAATGGCTGCTTCAAAGTGCTTGAATAGTGCTTGAAAAGATGGTGTAGAATGCTTGAAATTGCTTGAAATGTGAGATGGAATGCTTGAATGAATGAGATGTAAAATGAGGTGAAAATCACTTATTTATACAATTATTCTGCCTTAGTATCCATTCATACCTCATCACAAGGCGACATCAAGTGATTTTGAATAAAATCCTAAAAGAAAATTTAAAATATTTTGAATTTGGGGCCAAGGGGGACTCATTCGCCACCCATGGCGAATGGGTCCCAGCTAGGACCTAAAAACATGTGTCAGGAAAAATGTTGTATTTAATGTTATTTGTCAAGATAATATGCAAAAATGCACTTAATTACAATTTATGAGGGCATAAAGAGACCAAATAAAGTATGAGAAAGGTGTAAATAGTGAAAACATGCCTAGAAAAGCATGAAAGCTTGTTACAAGACTTTACAACACTTCAAAATAGGACTTGTTTAGTGATGAAAAGGTGGTTTTTAGGTGAAATGCATTAAATAGAGTCTAGAAGAATGTAGAAATGTCTTACAACACTTCACAACACCTTCACAAGACGTCGTTCTTTGAATTTTAGTACCTAAATAAGCATGTTCAAGCCATGTTACAACATAAAATTAGAGCAACATAGTTCCAACACCATGAAACAAGACCTAAAAGGCCATGAAAATGACAAGGGGCCATTTTTCTATTGCATAGGTGGGAGTTGGATTATGTGAAAAGAGGGAGAAAGAGAGGAAGAATGAAGGATGGAAGAGACATCAAGTTGTAGGGAAAAGTGAGGAAGAAGATAAAGGCAATTTTGGACAACAGGGTGAGTAAGAGCATAAGACACAAGTTGAGGAGACATGTAGAAGACTCATCTTGGTTGTCTAAAGCTGAGGTTATTTTCCTTGGTTATCCTCTTGAGAAGTGATATGGTCACTTTTCTTCTATCATGGGTGTCTAATGCAGGTGCATCTATGGTTTCTAGCCAACTGGCATTATTTGATTTTTGCTCAATTTCTTTGTGTAATTATTTTAACGGATATTTTGGGGTATTTTTATTATTATAATGTTCAAAAATTAGATTAAATATTTTGGACATATTTTGGCTTAAAATCTACCTTGGGAAACATGTTGGATTTTATAATTTATAATTTAAAATTATCAAAAATCAAAATGGGTGTGGGATTCTTAGGAGCTGGGAGAAATTGAATTTTCAATTAATGTATAGGCATGATTTGGACACCCAAGAGGTTTGACTGGAAAATTTGAATTCGTAATTCAAATTGAGAAGTGGAGGAATGAAGGTGTCGGCTAGTGGTGGCCTGTCTGGCAAGAATTGAAGCAAACATGCATTAAGGAGTTAGAGGATGGAAATTTTATGCTATTATCCAATTTTCTAGAAGTGGGCATAGATTTGGAGGTAGTAGAGTTGTTGAGTGGTATTGGCAGGGTGTTTGGTTAATTATTTTTGGTGATTGCTTTGTTTTTGGTTCCTGATTTTTGGAGTTAGATGATCTAGGCATAGCATTCTTGGGAATCCATTTTCAGATTTTTGTGAGTAGGTTGAAGGAAAAAATTAGTGGAAAATCCTTTGGTGAAAGCTTGGTGATTGTGTGAATTGATTTTCCATAACTTGTTTGCAAGTGCTCGAAGGAGATTGCAAGGAATTGGAGGAAGGATGAATGCATACATATAGATGGTATTGCTCCCTGTAGCAAGGAATTTACTTCTTATTTTCCATGTATTTTCAGTCCTCATGGATACTTTGTAATTCCTTTCCATTTTAATTTATTGCACAAGAGTTACTTTCTGTCATTGAGCAAATATGAATTGAAATTGTTGTTGATTTTTAGTGTCTTTATTTATTTTGTTCATCAATTTCTTGAGTGAAGTTGGAAGTGTACAGAGTTGAAACCAAACTCTCTTGCATCACTTTTATAACAAAAAATATGATAAAACCCTATCCTTATGTTTTTGGATCCCACACAACTCACTAATAGGTATATTGATTATAATTCGACTCAATATTTGTGTCGTATATCTACAAGGCTATAAAATATAATGTTGTATCTTGTGGGACTATCATATTATTTTCTTGAGGAATGAAATGCATTATAAAATCACAAGATACAAGATCATTACCTTTTATATTAGTCATCTTCTCTTTTTCCGCAACTCGATCCAATAGCTAAGAAGGATTGTGTTGCTACTTCAATAAAAGGTTATTTCCCTTTGAACTCTCCACACCTGTAGGTGTTAAATTTTTGTTTTCCTTAGAGATGTAAATCCTTTTCTAGATATCTATTGTATTGGGTTTTTCCCATTTTCAACTATCCTCTCCTTAGGACTATCATTCTTGTTATTGTTACCCATAACATGTTTTTTCTTGTTTTGAACTAGATTCCTCCACCCTTGGTGTTGTTGCATTGTTTTTATCTTTTGGAGGAACATTTTTTCCTCTTATTAAGTGTTTGGTGGGGAAAATGGATCTATAGTATAAATCACACTTTATCCCACTAAACACTAGGGGACACAAAAATGATCATGAAAGACCACTTGGTTGCTATCCTCAAATATGGAAGATTCAAAATGGTTGATTAGGGTTTTGGTCCCCTTTTTTGGAAGTGGATGGATTTGATTTGGATGTGAAGTGTGATGTGAAAGTGAACTAGGTGAACTATGAATCTACATCAAACTGATGTAATTTTAGGAAAGTATAAAATTGAAACACAAAAATTGATGACAAAAAAGTAGAACATAGAGATAGAGGAACCTAGTATACAAATTGGGGCCAAAACTATCTAGTCAAGGGTGGGGGTGCCCTAGACTAGAATATGTTGCTTTATGGAATCCATGAATAGGGACATGTGAGTTATAGTCTATAGCTTATTTCTTGCTAGACTCAACAAGTCAAAACTTTGTTTGTTGATGAATAATTCTTTTGGTCCCAATTTGTTGAAGTAGGATGCTTAAATTCTTGATCTTGTTATTAGGCCTTCAATTTTCTCCCAAATTCACTCCAGATCTACCACCTACAAGAAGAAAAGGAGAGAAAGGGTTGTGTCATATATGGGCTTGCCTAAGTCAAACTTCATTTTGGTGTTCCCACCTCGATAATGGCTATGATGATGAAAATAGTGATTACCCTCAACCAAGTAGAGGAAAATGGATAAAAATAAGAGATAAATGACAAGTGTTGCAACTTACCACTCAAATTTGATTTCCTTGATCGACTGAAGTCATGATGCACATTTTATACAAGGAAGATTTACTTGTTGATGGATAATCGTGTAAGTGTTAATACTCACAAAAAATATGAACATAAACCATGAACAATATTACTCATAAACTTGATGTATTGCTAACATGAAACTTGACTGATGAAAATTTTGTAATAATGTTGCTCATTCTACTCTTGATTTCTTTTAGGATGCTCAATTTTGGAATTCAAATTGCTAGATGTTTAAATGGTGAAAAATACTTATATTTACATGTGTTTATTCATTTTTTGAAATAATTATTTTAAAACGTTGACAAATAAATTTGAATTTGCAAACACAAAAATATCGACAATGAAATATTAAAAATTGGGCCAAAATAGGTTGGTCAAGGGTGGGGGTTCCCTAGACCAGACATATTTTGTAATTTTAATTATCATTAAATAAATAATTTTAATTCCCAATTTCATTTTGGATTTTTGAAAATGACAAAAAAATGGGCACATTATAAGCATAATCAGGTCCAAGCATTAAAGGGGGAGCTAAAAATAGTGTGAAATTGTTAGGGTCAACAATTTACGACACTGCATTTAGCCCCCACTTTAGTGAGAGTATGAACTTATGCTCATGCACACACTAATGTAAGGAAAATCCAAGAAGGGTTTTTCTATCAAAACATTGAATGAGTAATATGACACCAAATCTAGGTGATGCACTAGCCCTCGTGTTTAGGACCCTACTAAACAACAATGAAAAGATAAATGAAAAAACACACATAAGATACAATACAACATGGAAAACGTAAAGAATACATAATGAAGACACAAATCACACATGATACAAAAGACTCATGCAAAAAAATATGATGCCAACACAATGCAAACACGATGCAAACATAATTCAAATACACAAAAAAGGGGTATGGCATCACAAACTAGCAAAGTCTGCAAACTCCTACTAGAATCCATACCCAAGGTATTCATAAATTAAATGATAGCAAAGTCCAATATTTTCTAGGCGACCCATGAATAGATAAAAGACATAACAAGCTAGTGAAGTTTGATATTCACTAGGTGATCTTGATAAGAAACAACACATGCTAGTGAAGTTTGATATTCACTAGGTGAGTTTCTACAAAAGTAGCACATAAAACACACAAGCACCAGTGAAGTCTGATATTGACTAAGTGAGTTCTCATGTCAACCTTACCGAGAATTATACTTCAAATAATTTTGATAAGATGCTACAAAATATGATCAATATATACCACAAACACATCAAAAAGTTTCAATTGTGTGAAACAAAAGGAAGCACATAAGGCAATGCATACCCCTACCTTAAAGTAATTTCTAACATCAGCCAATGGAAATTTCCTTTAAGGTTGTAAAAAAAATTATGATATTTGCAAAATGAGAGAGCGTGAGAGCTTAGTGGGAAACATTATGCCAAATGGTGTGTTCCCTAAAGAGCTAACTCAAGGGGTTGCCCCCAAAGCCATATAAAAAACAAGGAAAATATAGCACATAAGGGATCTAGAGATTTGGGGTCAATATAGATGAGAGATAATGTATAATATGATCATGCTCAAAACTAAAATCATTCCCCAAATACTTGTGGAACTACTAACACAAGGGAGTAATGACATATTAAAACAACACAAAATCTTTTGGTTCAACATGGAAGAGACCTAAATGTCTCAACACTTTGCATCATTTCCAAAAGGACACAAAAGAACATAAATGACATCCAAAATATAAAGAAGAATGAAGATACAAATAGAGGAATGCCATGATAGATTCATTTTTGTTGGGATATGATCTTGTACACCATTGCATAAAATGATTTATTATAATGTTGTAATTAAATAATTATTTAGTTGTGATGCACCTAGGTGGTGTGGATAATCACACTAGGTAATTATTTGGGGGACCACTTGATGTTGTATTGTAACATTGTATTATTATTTAATGTGTGGGAGACATGTGATAATAATTTAATATTGGGGAATATTAAATAAAGTGAATTCTGAGTACCCAATATTAAATAAGGGATTAGTGGTTTTGTATTCACATGGTTTTGTGGTACATGGTTTTATCTTATGACTAGTTGTATTTGTGTGAGCTTGTATCTATAAAATAAAACACATGTTTAGTGGTTAAGGTTGGTTGAGTGGTTTGGCTATCATTATTGAGTCTTTCTGAGGAATGCATATGTGAAGCATGGCATGGGATGTGTGGATTCATGCTTGGAGACTTGAGGATGTATTGAAAGGTTTGATGATTTAGAGGTGTTCATTGTAACTTTTGTATGGCTTTATTGTTGATTAATATGATGGATTATGGATGCTTTTGGGGGCTAGGCTTTTCCCTCTTGAGGGTTTTCCCATGGTATATCTTGTGTCATCTTTGATGGGTATGTTGTCTATTCTCTTGCATATGGATTCTGAGTACTTATTTGTATAAATTTATCTTTTGAGTTATGTGGAAATTGTCATTAGATGGTTGCAAGTTTCCTTACAAATTTCTTTGTATCCTTGTGTCAACAAGAACAATTAGGGTCATCCAAAAAAAACTAACAAACATAAAAATATGCCAAGCAACACATTACAAGGATATCAAATTACATGCAAGCAAAAAACAAAGATACAAAGGGTACTTCACATTATTTGATCTATAGCAAATTTTCTACATCCCAATCTTCCTCATTATAAATAGAAGGAAGATAATAAGCTAAAGGAACTACAAGTGCACGGTACAAGGAGAAGTATCATGCTCAACATGTGGTGGGTCACTCATTGAATGAGGATCATCATGGTTGCCCCCATCTAGATTCATTGAGTTTGTAAACATGAGAGATAATTCATTATGATCTTGTTCTCACATTTTATCTTTTGATTCACTACTTGAATGTATCAAAATAGGCTGAATATCAGTTCTATCGACATGATTGCAAGCACTATCATCCATGTAAGTATCTTTTGTAGTTAGTGATATTTTTATTCTTTATTTTGGTTGGGATAGATAAGGTTCAAGTTCATGGTTTGGTGAAGAAGGTGGCATGGAGTCAGGTGATTAGGAGGATGGATGGATGGGAGATATCCCATTAGTATTGGTTTGAATGAATGGAGGATTATTAGGCAGGGTTTTCTAACTTCAACAAGTTAGCGAGCCATAGCACAACATCTTCATTTACATTATTTTATACTTCAATTTCATCTTGCACAAGCTTCAACTTATGAAGAGGGAATTGAGGCATTTTCCAACATTGGTCCATTTTCTTCCTTTGTAGAAGGAATGGCAGGAACTATCATAGGTTGGGAAACCATAGGGTCTTTACGTTTTTGCATGAAGGATTATTTTCCCTTAGGAGGCACAAAATTAATCCATAAAGGTCTTTTCAAATGGTTGTCTTGTGGTCCTTTATAGGATGGAAAAGGGGGAACTACGACATAAATGCCAAATGGTCAAGGAAGAATACCTAGTTTGGGTTGAGGTTCATTCAGTACTCGTGGAGTAGGAGGAGCAACCATTGAAGCCACTAAAGAGTGAGGAGCCTCAGGAAGAATATTTTAAAGGGATAATTGGGCTATTTGGTTATCTTTCAACTTTTGATATGAAAAAATAGATAACCTCCATGTGGTTGAATGGGTTGAGCTGGTTGAGGCCAATAGTAATCAAGTGATAAGTTTCCAGAAAGGGCCAAAGCCTTAAATCTATTGGTGTGAATAAGTCTTGTACCTAGTTAATTCCTTTACTAGGGACTTATTGGACTTAATTCACATGTTTACTTAGGATATTAGTTGTCTTATCTAGACAAGTCATACTTTTCTTATCTAGAATTTACATTTTCCTAGGTAGTTATGGTTAGTTGTCTCATGTGATAGGATTGACACTTTCCATGATCTTGTCTTATCCTATCTCTCATCCTTGCCTTTATAAGCAAGGAATCTCTAGCATTGTATTGCATAACAATAGCATTGTATCATATTGCAATACTTGTTTGGTGGAATAACATCTTCCATTGTTGCTTCTTTCTAATTCTTGTGGAGGTTATTTGGTGTTGTAGATTGAAGATCTTGGTTGCTCACTTCAAAAAAATCCACTATGGTAAATGGTATGTATTAGTCCTTCGAACGAGAATTTAAGACATTTGTAAATGACTAATGGGACCATATTCATGGAGCTAAGCCATGGATGACCTAACTTCACACGAAAATGGTTTGACATTGGGATTATGGTAAATAAAATATCCAACTTTTTAGGTCCCACCTTAATTGGGAGAGTTATAGAACCAATTATGGGGTGAATAGAACCATCATGAGCCTTTAATAACGCTTTCACTTTTTCATAATTATCCTTATAAAGTTCATGCACATACAAAAAATTCTTTGGTAATCATGTTTACTATACATATCACATCAATGAGTATTCCCCTTGTGGGTTTATTATTAATTCTACTAGTGATGTAAAGAGGACCATCAGGTGTAGTTATAAAAGTGTGAATATGTGTAAAAGTAATATTAGGTAAGAGATTGGTTTGAATTTTAAGAGGATGAGCATCAATCATGTTTACCACATTAGATATATCCTTATCCTCTTCTTTATTATCACTTTTCTCAACAAAAATTGGTTGAATGACTTGGTAGTGGATTTGTAAATTTTTGTAAATTTTGATTAGGTGGTGATACCAATTTTTTCCCTTTATAATTAACACTAGTCAACTAGATGACATTAGAATCGATGAGATCTTGCACTTGGTTCTTAAGATGCATACATCTTTCCATATCATGTCCAGGTGTTCAATGATATTGACAAAAGGATTTTGCATTAAAGTTTGGAGGTAATGTTTTAGTGGTGTCAATAGGCCTAATTGGAGGAAGTTGAATCATATTCTTGTTTAGAAATTGCAACATAATAGCATCAAGAGAATCAAGAAATTGCAAAAAAAATCAATATCTTGGCCTAAGTTGATATTTTGGTGTGGATGTAGCAACAACTTGTGTTTCAACGTTATTAAAATATTGAGGAATGTTTAGTTTTTATAAATTTTTTGTTTTGTTTCTTAAATGATTGGTAGTTGGATTGAGACACAACTTTGAATTGACCATTAGGAGTTGATGAGGGTGTAGCTTCATATTGGCTAACTGAAATTTGGTAATCATGAAGAGTCATACACAAATGTATGAATACGAGATATTTCATCAATAAGATCTTGTCTTTGATGTTAGGTTGCAATTTTCCAATGAAAACCATTTGAATATCAACATCTAGGAGGGTAGAGGAGATTTTCTTGAATAATGATATTGGTATCATCTTATAAAGTTTATTACTTTCTCCTTAGGTCCTTATTTGCAATGGACTAAATCAGTTAGTGTAACTTGAGGTCCAATGCTCACTTGAAAGTATTGAAGGAACTCATTAATAAGTTGTGTAAAAGAAGTGATTGTATTGTTTGGTAATGATCTAAACCATTCCAAGGCCATGTCTTTCAATGATCTAGGAATTTTTTTAGCTAGGAGAGCATCTTCAAAAAGGAAATCACTACACAAGGTGCTAAAGGTTGACACATGGTTATTAGGATCTCCTTTTCTAATATACTTCTCAAAGCACTTGGTATCTCAATGTTTTACGGTATGGGTGTCTTTAGGATAGTGAATGAAAATGGACTATATGTGAGATATGTGGGTGGATTAGTATTGGATTGATTTTGGTTCATGATTGTAATTTGTTGTTGTAAGGATGACATGTTTTGTAAAAGTTGGTTTATTACAATATAATTTTGTGACATATTTTGGGAAACTGTGGAATGTGTAGGACTATTGTTAATGTTTAGAGGGTTATTATTTTGAAGGTTAATAAGCGGTGAGGTGAAGGAGATATGTTGGATGAAGGGATAAAACAATAAGGATTTCCACAAGAAAACCCTAAACTAGAGTTAAGACCATTGCTATATTATGTGGTGAATGCTACGATTGGAGGTGTGAAAGTAGGAATAAAAGGCATGATCATTTGAGAGGAAAATTTCCTCCCCATTTTATTTTGAGCATTAGTGAGAGCTTGATCACAAATGGTTGTCATAGGGATTTTTGTATCTACTATATGAGCTAGGCTACACAACATTCCTGTGCCTTGTGAATAATTGATTAAATTTAAAATGTTATCCACTAAGGGAATTGTTTCTCCAACCAAAGATTTGGTGCTTAATTATAGTTGAAGGATTTTTAATTCTTGTCCAAGTGTTTAAGTTTATCCTCGGGGACATGGACAACAATAGCTTCCAATTCCACATGAATGTTAGGTGATGAAGAAGACACAAGTAATGTAGGAGTAGGAAGAGAATCAAATATTGTGTAGATGTAACTCATTGAGTGAAAGAGTTATGAGACTTAGGCTCAACGCCAGATGTGATTATAGAACGAGAAGCCATACGTTTATAACTACATCACATGTGAGTATTAGATATGGGACACCAAGTTGTGAAGCTCATAAATTTATTACAAGATTTAGGATGCTTGAGTGCTCATATAATAAAGAGAAAAATAAATGAAAGTGAGAAAAACCTAAACAAATTTCAAGAATAGAAAATAGGTTTGCATAGAAGTCATAAAGATAGAACTATAATTGAAATTTGGACATAAACTAGCTGGACAAGGGAATGAACCCTAGACTAGATCTGCAAGATTTTAATGGTTTAACAATATGGGAATCAACTATCGTGTCTGATATTTTAGGTTGCACAAGTTTAGGTTTGAAAGAAAATAGATTTCTAGAAATGCATGAAAACCTAATTTGTCTATGTGAAGCACACACATGCATAGAATTTTGTGTTTTAAAAGAAATGCAATATGTTCAAATGACAATTTCCAAAATTTAAAATATTGAAACTAATTGAATTTATCTTGAAAATGCTAAAAGATAACACTTTTTGAGCATTTGAAATGAAAAACAATATACAAATCTTTACTTTTTCAATGCTTTTCACTAAAATATTCTTGTACTTTGATAAATTAAAACAATGTAAGATTGGACTTAGATTTCAAAATGAAAGATATATGATTTCAAAAGTTTTGCAAATGTAAAAAGCATCGAGCTCACTAAAATGTTTGGTGGGAAAAAGGGATCTATAGACTAAATCACACTTTATCCCACTAGATATTGAGAGACACAAAAATGATAACGAAAGACCATTTGGCTACTATACACAATGGAAAAGTCATAATGGCTAATCGAGGTTTTGGTCCCCTTTTTAGGAAGTGGATGGATTTGATTTGGATGCGAAGTGTGTGATGTGAAAGTGAACTAGGCTAACTATGAATCTACAACAAACTAATGTAATTTTAGGAAAGTACATAACTAAATCATAGAAATTGATGACAAAAAAGTAGAATACAAAGATAGAGGAACTTGGCATGCAAATTGGGGTTGAAGCTACCTAGTTAGGGTCGAGGGTGCCCTATACTAGAAGGTGTTTCTTTTTGGAATCTTTGAATAGGTACTTGAGTGAGTTACAATCTATAGCTTCTTTCCTACCAAACTCAACTTCAAAACTTCATCTATTGATGAATAATTCTTCTTGCACTAATTTGTTGAAGTATGATGCTTGAATGCTTGAACTTTCTATTAGGCCTCCAATCTTCTCCCAAATTCACTTCAAATATACCACCTAAAAGAAGAAAAAGGAGAGAAAGGGTTGTTTTGTATAGGGGCTTGCTTAAAAGTCAAACCCCATTTTAGTGTTCCCACCTCCACAACAACTATGATGGTAAAAGAGTTGTGTTGTATACTGTGATGCCCAACTGGGAACACAAATAATAATAACAGATCTTTATTCTACATCATATAGTTTATTCCATCCATAAAAGATGAAGGGAGTGTATCAAGCATTGTGGTAGTTGCATCTATCATATTTGCATGATGCTCCATATTTACAATCATTCTCTTCCATCATGCTTTCAAAGCTACAAAGCTACAACACACAACACACAACAAATAAGTGTGATTAGATCATAAAAAAATAGAAAAATCCCATTGTTTGAATAAATTTAATCATTTTTTTCCTTTTTTGGAAATAACTCACTTGATGTTGGTGGTTTCTATAGTCTCCATGCCAAAGTTGTTATGTTTCTAGCTACCATCAAACAAGTTTATTGTAAGGAAGAACTTAGAGAAGCATAAGTAAACCATGATGGTACCAGGAAAGCCTAGAAGGAAAATAAAGGGTGTAATATAGTAGGCTTATGTGCACTAGCTCTTGTTAGTGCAGTCACAATTTCCACATCTAGAAGACATCTTGCTAAGAGAAAAAGAGGTGGAAGTTTTGATTTGAAATATTTGTTGTTTATTAATTTTCACATACCAAGGTTTATATTTCTCAAATGATCTTTGACTTATGTTAATATTTTGTAACAATGAATCATCGATTTGTTTTTATTTTTATCTTTTTTTGAATTATATATAATAGATGTTTTCGATGAGGATCACAATTTTTTTAACCCTACTCTTAATTTTAAAACATCTCTAACATTAGATGAAACCCTTGTATTATCATGCCAATATTTTTCAATTAAAGATTTGATTTCATTATGTAATTTCATGTCAGACCTTGAAGATCTACCACTAAAATTCCAAAATTGGTTAATTGGATCATTTTCAATATTTATCTTCTCTTTATTTCTCTTCTCGGAGTGTTGGGATAAATACATTTATAAATTCACTTTTCTTATCATTTTTTACTCAAAATTGAATTATTAACTAAAATAATTGTTACAGCTCGTCGTGTTGGATTCCTATCTTTAGAAAAACTCCTTTTTTCCAATATAATCCATAGAATTAGCAACACTAGAGACATATCTTGTTTCATTGATTCACTTTCTTTTTAGGTTTTACAAAAATGCCTAACCTTTTCATTACTTTTTACATTTTTGACATTTTTATTAATTGCATTATGAGTTGACATTGAAATCTAAAATTTTTCTATTTTTTTATATAATATATTTGCATGGGTTCTAATTTGTCTCTAAGAAATATTACTAGAAAGATTATCCAAGACATTAATTTCAATTATTTTATTTTTTTCATTTTCACTTATATGAGGGATTTCCTTTTCATTTTTTGTTTCCATGTTTTAAATAGTCAAATTGAGTTCATCATTAGTATATCCAACTTGATTTAAATAATTAGTTTTAGCATCATTAAAAGGTGGGTTTGAAGACATACCTAAATTTGTTTCTATAGTCACATTTTCCGTACTGTTGAACTCTTCCACATTCACCATTTCCACATTTTTATCATTAAAATTAATCATATCCATGATGGTTTCCTGAATATTCTTCTCTTCGATAGTCATTCAACTAGATCCTTTGATATTATTTATTTCTCGAATCTTTATTCTCTTATCTCTTTGTCATTTTGCATCCTCTCTATTTTCTTCAAAAAATTCAAGAGTTGTGATCTTCCTTTGTTTTCTTTTCTGACATTGTTTTGATCCCGTAATTACCAAATCCTCTTGATAAAAATAACAATAGATGTTTAATCTCTTTTTAGATTGATACCTCTTTAAAATTTCTGAAGTACAAATAGATATAGATCCTTTTCTCAATATATTGTGAAGTATAAGTAGATGTGAATAAAAAAAATCTTACTTGATTCTTGTTGAAAATAGACCTTGTAATTGATTCCACTTCAAAATGGTTCCTATTAATGAATCCTTTTAAAAATTAATATAATATAGCATGCTAAGAGATGGAGAAAGCTAACTCCTGGACAAAAATAACCTGTATATAACATATTATATATGTTATATCGTACCCCCATAGCCCATGGCCCGCGGTGGACAAAAGACCCATGACGAAAAAGGTGGCCAAACGAAAAATAGTGAGGCAAAAAGACTTGACGGCTGAACATTAACGTGGCGTCTCCTGTCCCGTCATCGGGAAAATGTGTCAGCACTAGCAGGTTTTCAAAATAATTTTTTGGCATGGACAAAAAAGCCAAAAATGTGGCATTCAAAACCATTATTTGCAAATATCAAAAAGCCCAGATGAGGTCCTAGTTTCTCCATTTTTGGACAATGACATTTTGGTGGATAGCAATGAGAAGAGTTGTAGGTGTTCGAAGCTCCCTAAGGTATGTATATTCGCTCTGTGTATGTGCTATTTTTCCATTCTACCATGAACACTGAAGAAACAAATGACTATTCATTGCAGGGTTTTCGTTTTGTGATTTTTTGTTGAGGGTTTTTTAATTTTGTTTCCTCCTGTTTGCTGGTTTTGAAAATTTGCAGTTGCCAAATGAAATAGATGACAACCCATCATGGAAATATGAGTGAAATAACTGAATAAGGTTTACAAAAACCACAAACCATTTTGAAAATAAAAATAACTGAATAAGGTTTACAAAAACCACAAACTATTGTGAAAATCACATAAAGCCCAGAACATCGCCGTTGTTCACATTCTTATTTTGAATGTTGCAGGGTTTTCGTTGAGAAAAGGGCTTATTTATTTGAAATGCAGGTCTGATAATGTGTTTTTGTGTCGAAGGTTTTTAAATTTTTGTTTCGTTTCCTCCCCGTATGTTGGTTTTCAAAAATTTCCATTACCAAATGAAATAAGCAACAACCCATTGTGGAAATATGAGTGAAATTACTGAATAACGTTTATAGAAAGCAGAATCCGCGAGTTTTGCAATGAAATACTATATTTTGAAAACCACATAAAACCTAGAATGTTTCCATTGTTCACATTGTTATTCGGAATGGATAAAAAAGCGCAAAACATGGCATTCGAAATCATAATTTGCAAATAGAAAAAATCCCACATGACATCCCATTTTTTCCACCATTTTATACACTGTCGTTTTGGAAAACACACTGTCTCCTAAAACTTAGGCTATTGTAAAACCATTTAGAAGTAACAACCCAATTGGTTACTCACCCCTGACCTCAATTTGGTATGTTTTGTGATTGTGTGGAGAACCTTTTGTGATTTAGATAGTAGGAATGTAATAAAATTGTAAAACAACACCTGTATTATGAAACCTGTAAGGCACAATGTTATAGATTGTTTGTTGTGTTGGAAAAAACACTGTCCTATGTTTTCCATAGTTCACATTGTTATTCAGAATGGAGAAAAAATCACAAAACGTGGCATTCGAAATAATAATTTGCAAATAGCAAAAAGCCTAGATGACATCCCATTTTTGCCGCCATTTTATACACTGGAAAACACAATGTTCCGTAAAACTCTGTGTGTTGTAAAACCCTTTAGAAGTAACAACCCAATTGGTTACTCACCCCTGAACTCAATTTGTTATGTTTTGTGATTGTGTAGAGAACCTTTTATGATTTTGGTTGTAGGAATGTAATGAAATTGGAAAATAGTAGGTATTAGGAAACCTGCAAGGCATAGTGTTATAGATTGTTTGATGTGTTGGAAAACACACTGTCCTATGTCAGTTAACTATTACCTACCTTTCCTGGACGTTTGGTCCTGTCTACCAATACAGTCCAAGTTTCATTTTAGTTTGTTCATCTGATTGGAACAAAATGCCCAAATGAAAACGAAGGCCGAATGGAAAAATTGCACTGATGGAAAGATTTGATGGTCGGACATTAACTCTGACCTGCCGTAGCCTGTCCTGTCACTGGGAAAACATGTCAAGACCGGTGGGTTTTCAAAATCATATTTTGGAATGGACAAAAACCCAAAAAAGTGTGGCATTTGAAACCATTTTTTGCAAATAGAAAAATGAGGTGCCAAGAATGTAATGAAATTGGAGAATAGTAGGTATTATGATGCTTGCAAGGCATAGTGTTGTTATAGATGATTTGCAGTGTTGGAAAACACACTATCTCATTTCAGTTAGTTTGTTATGAAGAGTTTTATTTTGTTACTCCAAGAATGTAACGCAGTCCACTTTCAACAATTTGAACAGTTGGTTGATACAGTCCAAATGTCATTTCAATTTCTTTATCTGATTGGAACAAATAAAATGCTCGCATTATTTGTAGTGTTGAAAAACACACTGTCTCTTCTCACTTGCACAAGATTTTAGAACAATATATGCATTGCTTTTTTCTTAACACTTAGGGTTTTCCAACATGCATTCTTACTAAACAAAAACAATGTCTTCAAGAGCTTTTGTAATATAAATAGTCTGAATGTATTGAAAAGCCTTTTCAAAATTTATAAGGACTTTTAATTTGGGCGAAAATTGCATTTAAATTTTGCATGACTGAAAAAAAAAGTGCACAAAATAATTGCAATTTGGAAAACACAATGTTGGGTGTCAGTTATTTCAGTATTGTATTTTATCAAATAGCACATCTCTCATTTAAGGGGTACTCTATTAACCCTCAACACATAGTGTGATTCATAGTACACACTTCATTATGTTTTGCAACAATTCATGTTGGAAAAACCTAGGTGTTAAGAAACAAGCAACCCAAATAGTGGTGTAAAACCCTCTACAACACTATTGGATAGTACCTGTCACCTCAATTTGGTCAGTTTTCTCCTCCAACTTGTCCACATGCACTCAAACCTTCAGCTTTAAACGTACAGATTGGAAACAAATAGTATTTTCACCTTTCTTTCTACAAACAATAAAGGCCCAATACTTGCAACCATCACCGAGAAAATGTGTCAGCGTCGGCGAGTTTTCAAAATATTTTTTTGGCATGGACAAAAAGCCAAAAATGTGGCATTCGAAACCATTATTTGCAAATATCAAAAAGCCCAGACAAGGTCCCATTTTCTCCATTTTTGGACATCGACGTTTGGTGGATAGCAACAGGAAGAGTTGCAGGCGTTCACAGCTCCCTAAGGTATGTATATCCACTCTGTGTATGTGCCATTTTTCCATTTTTCCATGAACACTGAAAAAATGAATGAATGTTGCTAGAAAATAGTATTTTCACCTTTCTTTCTTGAAACAGAAAAGGCCCAATACCACAAAATAAATAGTATTTTCACCTTTCTTTCTCAAAATAGAAAAAGCCCGTGTCATTCCCTTCCACTTTTCCCATGCTAGACAAAAGAAACTTAATGACAAAGCTAAGGTGCCCACCTTTTTCATCCGGCATGAGGTGAGAATACCGACCTGACGACACCGTTAACTCCTACCTACCATTTCCCGGATGTTTGGTCCCACCTACTGGTTTTGTCACTTTGATCCCCCATCTAGGGGGCCCCGCACTACGATGTTTTGTCATGTTATGTATGATTCCATGTATGTTGTTATGTATGTTTTTCATGCATTTTTGTATGTACATAGGTGCTTTTTGTCTAGGAGTTAGTTGGCTCCTATGCTCCAAGAATGTAATGAAGTCCATATTCAAATTTTTGAACAACTCTTTGCTATAGTCCAAATGTCATTTCACTTTCTTTATCTGATTAGAACAAAAAAATTGCTTGCATTATTTGTGGAGTTGGAAACATATTGTTTCCTCTCAATTGCAAAGGGTTTTACAACATTATATGGGTTGCTTGTTTCTTAACACCTTATATGGAGACAATGTGTTTTCCAATACTGCAAATAATGTGAGCACTTATTTGGTCGAATCAGATGACGAAAATGAAAATGCCATTTTGATGCCATGTTACATACATAGGTGTTTTCTGGTTATGAGTTAGCTTTCTCCTGATTGGAACAAATAAATTGCTCGCATTATTTGCATAGTTGGAAAACACATTGTCTCCTCTTAGTTGTAGAGGGTTTTACAACACTATATATGGAGACAGTGTGTTTTCCAACTCTCCAAATAATGTGACCATTTATTTGGTCAAATCAGATGAGGAAAGTGAAATGCCATTTTGATGTCATGTTACATACATAGGTGTTTTTTTGTCTAAAGTCAAAAAGCTAGACAAAATCCATCTAACATTGTCATTTTCCACATTTTTCATTTCTCGAGTTTGGTAGGTGGGAGGGATGCTCCAGTGAGGAAAATGGAGTTGTAGGTGGCTGAACCACTTCCTCGCTGTGGCGCATAGGCATTTTCCACATTTTGATTTTGTAGTTTGTTGGCTAGGGAGGGACTTGTGGTCAAGGATGGAGACAATGTGTTTTCCAATAGCGCAAATAATGTGAGCATTTATTTGGTCGAGTTAGACAAGGAAAGTGAAATGAAATTTTGATCTCATGTTACATACATAAGTTATTTTTTTCTAAATGGTTTTGATTTTCCAGTTTGGTGGGTGGGGAGGGATGTGTGGGTGAGGAAAATGGAGTTGCAGGCAGCCGAACCAGTACAAACCACTCAAATGCATTTGTCACTGCGGCGCATTGCCATTTTCCACATTTTGATTTTGTAGTTTGCTAGCTACAGAGGGACATGCGGTTGAGGATGGAGATAGTGTGTTTTCCAACATTGCAAGTAATGTGAGCATTTATCTGGTCGAATCAAATGAGGAAGGTGAAATACCATTTTCATATCATGTTTCATACATAGGTGTCCTATGTAAGAGTTAGCTTTCTCATGATTGGAACAAATAGATTGCTCGCATTATTTGCATAGTTGGAAAACACACTGTCTCCTCTCAGTTGCAAAGGGTTTTACAACACTATATGGGTTGCTTGTTTCTTAACACCTTATATGGAGACAGTGTGTTTTCCAACACTGCAAATAATGCAAGCATTTATTTGGTCGAATCAGATGAGGAAAATGAAATTCCATTTTTTTCTCATGTTACATACATAGGTGCTTTTTGTTTACGAGTTAGCTTTCTCCTAATTGGAACAAATGAATTGCTCGCATTATTTGCACAGTTGGAAAACACATTGTCTCCTCTCTATTGTAGAGGGTTTTACAACACTATATGGGTTGCTTGTTTCTTAACACCTTAAATGGAGACAGTGTGTTTTCCAACTATGCAGATAATGTTATTATTTATTTGGTTGAATTAGATGAGGAAAATGAAATTCCATTTTGATCTCATGTTACATAAATAGGTGCTTTTTGTTTATGAGTTAGCTTTCTCCTGATTGGAACAAATGAAGTGCTCGCATTATTTGCATAGTTGGAAAACACATGTCTCCTCTCTCGGCAAAGGGTTTTACAACACTATATGGGTTGCTTGTTTCTTAACACCTTATATGGAGATAGTGTGTTTTCCAACTGTGCAAATAATGCGAGCATTTATTTGGTTGAATCAGATGAGGAAAATGAAATGCCATTTTGATCTCGTGTTACATACATAGGTGCTTTTTGTTTACAAGTTAGCTTTCTCCTAATTGGAACAAATGAATTGCTTGCATTATTTGCACAGTTGGAAAACACATCGTCTCCTCTCTATTGCAGAGGGTTTTACAACACTATATGGGTTGCTTGTTTCTTAACACCTTATATCGAGACAGTGTGTTTTCCAACTATGCATATAATGTGAGCATTTATTTGGTCAAATCAGATGAGGAAAATGAAATGCCAATTTGATCTCATGTTACATAAATAGGTGCTTTTTTGTTTATGAGTTAGCTTTCTCCTGATTGGAACAAATGAATTGGTCACATTATTTTCACAGTTGGAAAACACACTGTCTCCTCTCATTTGTAGAGGGTTTTACAAACACTATAATGGTTGCTTGTTTCTGAACACCTTATACGGAGACAATGTGTTTTCCAACACTGCAGATAATGTGAGCATTATTTCATCAAATCAGATGAGGAAAATGAAATGCCACTTTGATCTCATCTTACATACATAGGTTGCTTTTTGTTTACGAGTTAGCTTTCTCCTGATTGGAACAAATGAATTGCTTCAGCAGAATGAACGTTCATTGCTTCACAGTTCCAACATAATGGCAAAATGACATATATGATTGTTGATATATATACTAGTGTTAGCGATAGGTTAAATTGGAAATTAAATTTCCAATGTACAGTTTAATATGTTTGTTTATTGTTTGTGCAAGCTAGAATTTTGCACTCAGCAGAACATATAAATTGTATATTGGTGAAATTTGGAATAAAAAAATATATTTCTAGCACCAAATGTCTTTAATTTTCCAATTTAATCTATCACTAACACTTGTCTTTCTTACAGGTGGTTGATATAGGTGATGAAAGAAAATTGAAAAAAACAAGGGTAGGTGGATTGAGAAGGATGCTTCAGGAGATGTGAACCTTCTGTAGTAAATACAGGTGATTCTGGCTATCATAGCTTGAATCACAAGTGTAGTGGACAGTTAAATTTCCAAAATTTATTATGAATTTAGAAGTTTCAATTTGTTTGAAATTCTAAAATGTTGGGGTTTTCAATCAGCTGTCATTTTCATGTGATTTGTAAGTGTTTTGCGCTAATTTGAAATCTTTCACCAAAAGAGTTTATATGTGGACATGTATGTATGTGAAATTACTTACAAACAACATTCAAAGTGAAGAACCCAGTTGAAGGAAGAAACTAGTTCAAGGGAAATGCATGTACAAATTTTGAAAATGGGAATATGGCAATGCATGAGTCGAATAACAGGAAGAATAATGGCTAAAAGGAAAGACACGAAACAGTTGCTAAAAAAATTCAAAGCGAAGCAAAACTTTTCATAAGGAACTAACTGTGTATGGACAATGTCTTTTCCAACATGGCAAATAATGTGAGCATTCTATTTGTTGCAATCAGATGAGTTGAACTAATGAATTGTAGAAAATGTATTTTTGTACTTTATATTCATATCGCTAATTATATTCATTACACTTATGTATCTTTCTAACTCAAAGCATTACTTCCCATTGCATAACTAAAAACAAGATGTTGATACATGAAAAACCTTACTTTCACGAAACATTCCATTTCACTATCTATTCATATGTTTCCAACAAAAAATGCACATAACAGTTGCATGATGGAAAATACAGTGGGTTATGACTCACTTCCTATTTTACGTAGACTGTAACAAAACAATGTTTTCAAGTTCACCTTATTCTTTTATGGCAACCCTTACTTTCACCAAACATTCCATTTCACTATCTGTTCATATGTTTCCAACAAAAAATGCACATAACAGTTGCATGATGGAGAATATAGTGGGTTATGACTCACTTCCTATTTTATGTAGACCGTAGCAAAACAATGTTTTCAAGTTCGCCTTATTCTTTTATGGCAACCCTTACTTTCACCAAACATTCCATTTCAATATCTATTCATATGTTTTGAACATAAAATGCACATAACAGTTTCATGGTGGAAAACACACTGGGTTGTGAGTCACTTCTGATTTTATGCAGACTGCAACAGAACAATGTTTTGAAGTTCACCTTCTTGTTTTATGACAACCCTTACTTTTAGCAAAACACTCCATTTGAATATCTTTTCATATGTTACGAACACAAAATGCACATCACAGTTGCAGGATGGAAAACACGGTGGGTTGTGACTCACTTGTTATTTTATGCAGACTGTAACAAAACAATGTTTTCAAGTTCACCTTCTTATTTTGTGGCAACCCTTACTTTCACCAAACATTCCATTTCAATATGTCTTCATATGTTTCAAACAGAAAATGCACATAATAGTTGGATGATGGAAAACACATTGGGTTCTGACTCACTTCTTATTTTAAGCAGACTATAACAGAACAATGTTTTGAAGTTCACCTTCTT
Organism: Sequoia sempervirens; assembly: GCA_007258455.2. Lineage (NCBI taxonomy): Eukaryota > Viridiplantae > Streptophyta > Pinopsida > Cupressales > Cupressaceae > Sequoia > Sequoia sempervirens. The sequence goes on from VDFB02325406.1 coordinate 105,430, forward strand.
GTTTTATGACAACCCTTACCTTCAACAAAACACTCCATTTCAATATTTTTTCATATGTTATGAACACAAAATGCACATCATAGTTGCATGATGGAAAACATAGTGGGTTGTGACTCACTTCTTATTTTATCCAGGCTGAAAGAAAATAATGTTTTTCATTGAAGGTCAGCAGACTCAAATTTTTCAACTTAACTATCTCAAACTCTTAACAACCCCTGGAAATAATCATCATTGTAGAGAGCCATTTCAATCCCCCTTAACATACTTCAAACCCACATATGACTCTTTTGGAACAACTTGCACAAAAACAAGAAATAACGTTGTCCATAAGGCTAATTAGGCCAAATTTACAAAGATACATCGTTCTAATCATATAACCAGCCCAGGAAACCAATGGGGAAACTCTCACCAGCCCTCAATACCACCAAATACACCCTTGGTTTGCATAAACTGTCTTTCCCAAATGCCTATTCATGAAACCCTTGTTTCAAGCCATTGACATGAGGGTAACTTGGAAAACTATATTCCACTCTTTCTCAAACTTTCAAACCAACTCAAACACCTTTATTTAGGCTTGCACATGCTTAAGAACAAGGGATATCATGGCTTCACCTTTTTGATGAAACCCTAATCTTAAACCTCACTTTTCATGCTCTTTTCCACTCACAATCCACAGGAACAACAACTCAAACCGCCTAATTCCTTTCTCCCATCAGAAAACCATCATCCCAGCAATGAAATCTAATATATCAGAATCATTCCCTGAGCCACAAATATCACATCATTGATTACTTTCATATCGCTGATTACATCCATTGCATTACACATCTTTCATAAGGCAACTTTTAGTTTCAGTCTCAGTAGACTTAAACCCTCACAACCAAACATTCAAACAACACCCTTTTAGGTCTACTCACCATGATCTAATGACCTTTCCAAATGTGTTTTGTGTGTTTGCAAGAGCTCAAAAGGTGTTGTAGGTGATTTTGTGTGTTGCCATGCATGGGAAGAATAAGTGGTTTTAGATGAAATATGGTGGTTTTAGTAAGTGAATGTTTATCAAACTTGGGGGTAGAAAAGTTTAAGGTAAGATTAATCTTTTGCAGGCTTAATTAGTTGTTAAGTTTTTGCAGGCTTAATTAGTTGTGTTTGAAGAGTGTTTAGAGAGTGGGAAGCTTGGGAACATTGACTTCCATAAAAATCTCATGAAAAATGGCTCAAAATGAGGGTTTAGTGAAATAGTGTCTAGTAGCTTTGCAACTTGGCAAAAGCGGGCATTCCTTCAAAACTACATTGAAACCCCATAAGCTATTTGTTGTTCTAGAAAACCATTTGTGCCAATTTTAATATATCACAAATTTAGATGCTATTTTTTTTTAAAAGAATGCTTGAAAACATGACTGTACTGTTGGAAATGAACTCAATTAGCCCAAATTTACAAAGGAGGAGGTCTTAAATCATCATCAAAACACCTAACGACTTCAAAAAGTCCTTTAACAAGTCTCAAAACTTAGGAATCATCTAATTTTAGGAATACAAAGGCTCAAGCAAACACTGATCTACTAAACCCTTACTTTATGCACAAAAAAAGCTCTAACAAATGAGGGTTTAATAGAATACTATATTCCAAACCTTCCCATGCTCTACCACTGTATGAAACATGTTTAGAAATGTCTTCCCATGCTTTAGGAACAAAATTTCAGCCCCATTGAATGCACTTTCCTCAATTACCAACTTGTACGCATCCTTTTTCATTGGAAAACTTATGTATTTTCTAAAGATCGACAACCAAACATTGAATGCTTCACTTCCCCTACATGATTCAATAGAAACACTTCTTAAAGCATCCTAATTAAACCCATTACAATCCATCCCACCATTCCTGTAAACCTGCATCAGTGGGATGGAGGCCTAAAACCTCACAAGACTCTCAAAACCCCTTGTTAAGGGTTCACAGGTAGATTTTGAATTTCTTGCTCTTTACACTCCTAAATTTCATTCAACCTCTTCTAAATAGCTCGAATGGATTTCCCACCCACTGAACTAAGTAAACAAAACAAATATGCTTACCTACAGATGAAGGTTCATTGAACTATTATTGTGCAATCCTTAGTAACACTTGAAGAAGCAGCAGAGCGAAGGAACATTGGTTGACATCATCCTATCACCGTAGGAATTTTTTTATAAGGAAGCATGGTATTGCATAACAACATACCAAAAATTGGACTTATGTAAGAATAGTTATTAAATTTGAACCATACATTCCATTGGGTTTACACTCACGAAAGACAATCACCAGCGAGGACTCCTTTCCCCAGATTGGAATGTTGAAGTGAACAAAAAAGCCAAAAAAAGAAATCAGAAAGTTTATGACATGGTACAAGCACATACTGCAAAAAAGAAGTCTGCAATTCCATTTCCTATTACAATATATACATTGAAATTGGTTTTCTCATAGTCACTTGTATTAGATGTTGTATCCTCTGCCACATCCATAGCAGTTGCGCCTGAAGTCTCACATTGCATATTGACATTTAGATTCAAACTATTGTTCGCGGAGAAGGGAAAGGAGTCATTCAAAGGGGTTCAGTGATTTGACTATTGTGCGGAAAGCTTCGTACGCTGGGTTGGACATCAATGATGATCCTTGCTTGCACTAAACCACATATGCATGTGAACGGTGCTAGTTGTAGCTTGATCAAGATCCGGAATGAGTTCAAATGGCAATGCATTTAATTGCCATAGGTCCTCTAGAAACCTGTCCATGCATTTTGTGTATGATTGCACTTGTTGTAGAGATTGTGGCGGTGTACGCATCACTTTGTTCAAGAGTTCATTTGTGTCATTCCAAAGAGACATTGTGACCACATGTTCATCATATACATGAGTGATAGAAGGAGCTTGTGTAGGGGTGAGAACAATAGGATTGTTTCCTCTACGCCCCCTATGACAATGTCTCATTCAAATCTATCCCTCTATCAATTGGTTGACCTCCCCCGTCTAAATGATCACACAAAAGAAATTTGTATTAGGTAGTAGAATATGCAAAACACAATTGACTCCCACAAAGTAACACAATTCGAATTGAAATTCCCTTACTGTGGACCGCCCCTTCAACAATAGATGATCTTTTAATCAAGTCAGCAAACTTGTGGACATGTTTGCAAGTGTTCCCCTACAAACTCCAAGGGCAGTCACAAACAAAAAGGTGCTCCCCAAATTTCTGAACGAGGTAGTGCATTGACCTACTTTGACTTTTCACCCAATACTATCCAGGATTTGTTTCATCGGGAATACATTCATCGTTCGAAATTGCCTTGGCCCGCTCCAAACTAGATCGCATATTTAAACACTTTTTTGGTTCATCAAAAAACCATAATGTTGCAACTTTTCCTTTTTCATATAGAATGGTTCCATTTTATACACAAGTGTGTAATACAAATATTCCGTTCTCCTAGTTCATTTTTTTGAACGATCACACAAGTACTAAGTTTTGAGTGCGCAATGGTATGACTCAATGGCTGCATTCGTATCTTGGTTGGCATGTGGGAATAGTCTGCAATTTTTTTTCCACATGGCTGTGAAAAAAAAATCCAATAGTCAAGTAAACCACAATGTACTAGAGGTAACATCAAATAATTTCAATGGTACAAATCTTGCAAGGTGACGAAAATTGTCAACTCACCAATTTGACCTTCTCCTTTGCACCAAGTCTTGTTGTAGTACTCTGAGAATCAGGGCTGATCATTGAACTCCTAAAAGAAAGAGTTCAATAGCTGGGTGACGCTATCTTCGATGTCACCGATTGCCATCATGATCATGCCAAGACTGCAGAAGATGTCCATTTCCATTTCCTTGGTTACGTACTTATATACATTCTTTAGCCAAGTGCTTTTGACATGCCAAAGGCATAGAAGCACACGACATTGAAAGATAGCCCTAATAGACAATACAAATGATATTGTTTACCGCTCAACTACATGAGAAAGTGGCATTGAAAATAAATAGCAAATGAGAAAGGTACACAAATGAAGAAAGGGATGCACATACTTTATGGCTTGGATTTTTGTAGTCGCATCATCGGTAAAAAATACATTGATTCTCCTGTTGGGTCTGGCTCTTCTTCCACGATCATGCAATACACGTAGCCATGTAGAGATGTTCTCAATCTTGTTTCATGAGGAGACTACCCACACAATCGACACACCACTCTGTTGCTCGTAAAAAACGAGGAGAGTAAACAATGGATACTGCAGATAGAACAACTTAGCGAGAGCATTGCCAAGTTTATAGCTAGCAAGATCATTGAAAACATGAAGAACTATTTGTCAATGTTTGTAAGGCCTCACCCCATATTTGTTAGTTGCAAACGTGGAATCCATCGAGATGACTGAATTGTGTGAGTGGCTAACCATCCTATCCAGCATCCATGGAGTCTAAACCCAGATAAAAAAAGGTGTATTGTGCCCATCAGGCCATTGAAAGTAGAAAAAGTTGTCAAAGTCTTGTCCACTCTACAGTAGGATACTTGTCAAATCAGCTTTGTGTTTCTGTGCATGAGTAGAATGCACCTTTCTCCAGGCATTCATTACATCCTTTCTTGTAAGGAATTGATCTCTCTTGGACATCATGCCACATAAGACAGGATCGCTAATGTGTCTATCCATTATTGCATTGACACTGAAATCCATGATAAAAAGGCTTTCAGTATAGCTTTTGCACTCTACGGATAGATTAGCGGCAAACATAGAATGCTTCTCTCCACTTGTGTCTTGAATGCCATGGAAAAATTGACCATTTTTATCAACATGGAACATTTCTTTGTAGATAATATAGGCAACATCGGGTTTTCCATTCATAACCTTTACCATGAAGTGGTATTGACAACCTCACATTTGTATAAACATCTTATGTGGTTTCTTCTCTGGTGGAGGCTACTCTCTGTTGTCTTGAGGACCGTATTGACACTAGTAGCTATGACAAAGGCATCATCTCATCATGTTGAACCAAGAGAGATTAAAATATCATTCGACCATAGAAATGAATGTCGAAAGATACAAACCTCTTATACAAAATTGTTTTGCCATAAGCTTTGTCGTTGAGGGGACACGAGGTGGTAGGTTCTCTTGTTTTCTTGTACACAAATTTAGTTTTGAAACCTTCAATGGACATTTCACTGCGAATGAAATGATCAAGTCTCCTAAGAGGAATTGTTGCAACAAGGTCAGGGACCTTATCCTTGTTGACAAAAATAGTAGCCCATTCCAAATCAGAAGAGGAAAAAGGAGAGCCTCCATTTTGGACATCTTGCAGCTACAGTTCATCTTGCTTCTTCCATTTCAAACCTCTCCCCATTCTAGTAAATGGAAGAATTGGACAAATTTTTAAATTAGTGTGGATTGTGTCAAGAAAAAGAAAGAAATAGTTCATTAAACATAGATAAAATGTGCTTGCATTGTTGTTAGCCACGTGAAACCAATAGGAGGTTTTCGACTTCAATCGAGGAAAATTAAAGGTGATAGATTCAATCAAGCTACGCATAAAATACAATAGAAACGCAGGTTGGAAATCAAATAGTCCATCTCAACGTACACGTGGACATAGACAATGACAAAAAAAAATGACAAGAAAAACCTTTGATGACATCCTTGTATGCAATTTTTTTTTTAAAAAAAAGTGCATTCATTGTTGTGAGCAATGCCAAAATGATAACATGTTTGTTGCATCTATTGAAAAAAAATGAATCAGTAATGGAGAGTATGAGGAAAGGTATAAAGCTACAAAAATTTCAATCAACCATGATGAAAGTGAATGCAGGTTGGAAAACATAGTGTGTAGATGAGCCTCCATGCTGACATAAAGACCACAACCCCACATGTAAATATAACAAAGATTTCAGAGAATATGGGGTGTACAAACCTCTTTTACTTGAGGAGGCATGTTGTGATATTCAACCTTCCATTTTGCATGGCTTAACATGAGGAGGAAAAGCACATCTAGCAATTAACGAAATAAACAAGTGAAGGTTGAACCACACGATCAGTGGTTCAACCTAGAACTTCATATGTGGCGCAGGAGTGTAACATGCATCACAGTATGTAATTACTTATACAATAGCAATAAAAGATGTATTATCATGGGAAGATACGTTGGTTTTGCTACGTGTGTAAGTGTTAAAGGAGAGGAAGGGTTAGAGGGAAAGTAAAACCTTTGATGACAACCTTGTATGTAAAAAGAATAAGTGCATCCATTGCTGCGAGTAACGCCAAAATGATAACATGTTTGTTGCATCTGTTGAAAAAAAGATGAATCAGTAATGGAGAGAATTAGGAAAGGTATAAAGGTGTAAAATTTTCTATCAACCATGATGTAAGCGAATGCAGGTTGGAAAACATGGCATGTAGATGAACCTCCACGCTGACATAAAGACCACAATCCAACATGTAAATATAACAAATATTTCTGAGAATATGTGGTGTACAAACCTCTTTTACCTGAGGAAGCATGTTGTGGTATTCAACCTTCTATTTGACGTGACTTAACATGAGGAGAAAAAGAACATCTAGCAATTAATGAAATAAACAAGTGAAGGTTGAACCACACAATCAGTGGTTCAACCTAGAACTTTGTATGTGGCGTAGAGTTTAATATGCATCACAATATGTAATTACTTATACAATAACAACAACAGATGTACTATCATGGGAAAATACGCTAGTTGTGTTGCATGTGTAAGTGTTAAAGGAGAGGAAGGGTTAGAGGACAAGCAAAAACTTTGATGACAACCTTGTATGTAAAAAGAATAAGTGCATCCATTGCTGCAAGAAATGCAAAAATGATAACATGTTTGTTGCATCTGTTGAAAAAAAGATGAATCAGTAATGGAGAGTATGAGGAAAGGTATAAAGGTGTAAAATTTTCTATCAACCATGATGTAAGCGAATGCAGGCTGGAAAACATAGCATGTAGGTGAACCTCCACTCTGACATAAAGACCACAACCCCACATGTAAATATAACAAATATTTTAGAGAATATGGGTTGTGCAAACCTCTTTTACTTGAGGAGGCATGTTGTGATATTCAACCTTCCATTTAGGGTGACTTAGCATGTGCAACAGAGGCACATCTAGAAATTCATGAAAAAAGGAAGTGAAGGTTGCACCGCATGATGAGTGGTTCAACCTGCAACTTTGTATGTGGCGTATGAGTGTAATGTGCATAACACTATGTAATTAATTCTACAATTGCAAGAACAGATGTATTAGGGAGGATACCTTGGTTGTGGTGCATGTGTATGTGTTGATGGAGAGGAAAGGTTAGAGGGAAACCAAAACCTTTTAGAACCTTATATGTAAATAAATGTGCATCCATTGCTGCTAGCAATGCCAAAAGAATAAATTTTTTTTTGCATATGTTGAGAAAATCATGAATCAGCAATGGAGTGAATCAAGAAAGTCATACATGTGTAAATTTTCCTATCAACCATGATGTCAACCAATGCATGTTGGAAAACATAGTGTCTACTGGAACCTCGAAGCGGACATAAAGACCACATGTAAAATCACAACCTTACATGAAAGAAGAATAAGACATCACAGTATATGGGGTGTACAAACCTATTTTACCTGAGCAGGAATGTTGTGATATCAACCCTTCCATTTGGGGCGAGTTAACATGATCAACAAAAGCATATATGACAATTCATGAACTAAAAAAGTGCAAGTTGAACAACATGATGGGAAGTCCAACCTGCAACTTTTTATGTAGCCTATAAGCCTAACATGAATAATAACATGTAATTACTTCTATGGCTTCCAACAATGTGGAAAGAAAAAAACACGATCTTTGCATCTGGTGATAAAAAAATGAGTGAATGAAGTCAAACATCTGTGAACATAAAACTAAACATGACCAACAAAAGAACATAAAGCACAAAAGCAAAATATTCCTCCCTTCAGCTTACAACAAACAAACATATAGAAACTACAACCCACAGTGTTTTCCAACATGCCTATAGTTTATTAATAAGAGAAAGTTCAAACACAATTTGTAGTCTAGTTGTGACTTGTTTTATATTTTGAAGATGTTCCTTTCATTACATTCGTATTGTGTAAACAAGAAAAGGTTTTCATTCCAAAAAAGTAAAAATAGTTGGTTGGAGGCATGAAAGCCATATGTCAAAAGGTAGACAAGTTTTGTAAATAACTTATCAAACATAAAATCTCTACATTCTCTAATGAGAAAGACACTCTCAAAGCTAAGCGAAGAGTGGCTACAAAGCTACAAACAAGTATTGAAGACACTAAAAAATCTATCCAAAAAATGGACACTACTGTCCTAAGGGCTAAAAAGGAAGCAATTGCTTCAAAGCTACAAATAAAATGTATTTATAACTGAAACCCAACACTGTGTTTTCCGAATTACAAATATTTTGTGCACTTTTTTTTCAATCATGCAAAAATTTAAACACAACAACAATAGAATGTGTGATTTTGAAGACATTTATACTAATTTGTAAAACTCCATGTTGCAAAACCGTGGGTGTTAAGAAGCAAGCAACCCACCATGACAAACCATTTACATTTAAACAAGGAGATTCAAATAACTAAAACCCAACATTGTGTTTTCCAAATTACAATTATTTTGTGCACTTTTCTTTCAATCCCACGAAATTTAAACACAACAATGAAATATGTGATTTTGATGACATTCATATAGTTTTGTAACATTCCATGTTGGAAAAGTGTGGGTGTTAAGAAGCAAGCAACCCACCATCACACAAATCTTCACTTTTAAACAAGGAGATTCAAATAACTACAACCCAACACTATGTTATCCAAATCACAATTATTTTGTGCACTTTTCTTTCAATCATGCGAAATTCAAACACAACAATGGAATGTTACAAAACCGTAGGTGTTAAGAAGCAAGCAACCCACCATGAGACAACCCTTCACATTTAAACAAAGACATTGAAATAACTAAAACCCAACACTGTGTTTTCCAAATCACATTTCTTTCTTGTAATTTATTTTTTAAACCATGCGAAAGTTAAACACAACAATGGAATGTGTGATTTTGAACACATTCATGCAGTTTTGAAACATTCCATGTTGCAAAAGTGTAGGTGTTAATAAGCAACCAACTCACCATGACACGACCCTTGACATTTTAAGAAGGAAATTCAAATAACTGAAACCCAACATTGTGTTTTCCAAATTACAATTATTTTGTGCACTTTTTTTTCAATCATGCAAAAATTAAAACACAACAATGAAATGTGTGATTTTGAAGACATTCATACTGTCTTGTAACATTCCATGTCACAAAACCATGGGTGTTAAGAAGCAAACAACCCACCATGACACAACCATTTACATTTAAACAAGGAGATTCAAATAACTAACACCCAACACTGTGTTTTTCCATTTAGAATTATTTTGTGCACTTTTCTTTCAATCATGCAAAATTTAAACACAATAACAAAATGTGTGATTTTGAAGGCATTCATACTGTTTTGTAACATTCCATATTGCAAAAATGTGGGTGTTAAGAAGAAAGCAACCCACCATGAGACAACCCTTCACATTGAAACATGGAGATTCAAATAACTGAAACCCAACATTGTGTTTTCCCAATTGCAATTATTTTGTGCACTTTTTTTTTCAATTGTGCGAAATTTAAACACAATAATGGACTGTGTGATTTTAAAGACATTCATTTTGTTTTGTAACATTCCATGTTGCAAAATTGTGGGTGTTAAGAAGCAAGCAACCCACCATGAGACAACCCTTTACATTTAAATAGGGAGATTCAAATAATTGAAACCCAACACTGTGTTTCCTATTTACAATTATTTTGTGCACTTTTTTATTTCAATCAAGTGAAATTTAAACACAACAATAGAATGAGTGATTTTAAAGACATTCATACAGTTTTGTAGCATTCCATGTTGCAAAACCGTAGGTGTTAATAAGCAAGCAACCCACCATGACACGACCCTTGACATTTAAACAAGGAGATTCAAATAACTGAAGCCCAACATTGTGTTTTCCAAATCACAATTATTTTTTGCACTTGATTTTTTCAATCATGCAAAAGTTCAACACAACAATGGAATGTGTGATTTCGAAGACATTCATACTGTCTTGTAACATTCCATGTTGCAAAAGTGTGGGTGTTAAGAATCAAGCAACCCACCATGAGACAACCCTTTACATTTGAACATGGAGATTCAAATAACTGAAACCCAACACTGTCTTTTCCCAATTGCAATTATTTTTTCCACTTTTTTTTTCAATGGTGCAAAATTTAAACACAACAATGGAATGTGTGAATTGGAAGACATTCATACTATTTTGTAACATTCCATGTTACAAAACCGTGGGTGTTAAGAAGCAAGCAACCCAGCATGAGACGACCCTTTACATTTAAACAGGGAGATTCAAAAAACTGAAACCCAACACTAAGTTTCTCATTTACAATTATTTTGTGCACTTTTTTTTTCAATGGAGCAAAATTTAAACACAATGGAATGTGTGATTTTGAAGACATTCATATTATTTTGTAACATTCCATGTTGCAAAAGCATGGGTGTTAAAAAGTAAGCAACCCACCATGAGAGAACCCTTTACATTTAAACAAGGAGATTCAAATAACTAAAACCCAACACTATGTTTCCCATTCACAATTATCTTGTGCAATTTTTTTTTCAATCGACTAAAATTAAAACACAACAATGGAACATGTAATTTCAAAGACATTCATACTGTTTTGTAACATTCCATGTTGCAAAAGTGTGGGTGTTAAGAAGCAAGCAACCCACCATGAGACAACCCTTTACATTTCAACAAGGAGATTCAAATAACTAAAACCCAACACTTGTTTCCCATTCACAATTATTTTGTGCACTTTTTTTTCAATTTGATTGAAATTAAAACACAACAATGGAATGTGTGATTTTTAAGACATTCATATAGTTTTGTAACATTCCATGTTGCAAAAGCATGAGTGTTAAGAAGCAAGCAACCCACCATGAGACAACCCTTTACATTTAAACAAGGATATTCAAATAACTGAAACATAGCACTTTATTTCCCATTCACAATTATTTTGTTCACTTTTTTTTTCAATCGATTGAAATTAAAACACAACAATGGAATGTGTGATTTTGAAGACATTCATACTATTTTGTAACATTCCATGTTGCAAAATCATGGGTGTTAAGAAGCAACCAACCCACCATGAGACAAACCTTTACATTTCAGCAAGGAGATTCAAATAACTAAAACCCAACACTGTGTTTCCCATTCATAATTATTTTGTGCACTTGTCTTTTCAATCAACTGAAATTAAAACACGACAATGGAATGTGTGATTTTGAAGACATTCATATTGTTTTGTAACATTCCATGTTGAAATATCATGGGTGTTAAGAAGCAAGCAACCTACCATGAGAAAACCCTTTACATTTAAACAAGGAGATTCAATACTGAAGCCCAACACTGTGTTTCCCATTCACAATTATTTTGTGCACTTTTTTTTTTCAATCGACTGAAATTAAAAACACAACAATGGAATGTGTGATTTTGAAGACATTCATACTCTTTTGTAACATTCCATGTTGTAAAATCATGGGTGTTAAGAAGCAAGCAACCCACCATGAGACAACACTTTACATTTAAACAATGAGATTCAAATAATTGAAACCCAACACTGTGTTTGCCATTCACAATTATTTTGTGCACTTTTTTTTTCAATCGACTGAAATTAGAACACAACAATGGAATGTGTGATTTCGAAGACATTCATATTGTCTTGTAACATTCCATGTTGCAAAATCGTGGCTGCTAAGAAACAAGCAACCCATAATGAGACAACTCTTTACATTTAAACAAGGAGATTCAAATAATTGAAACCCAACACTGTGTTTCCCATTCACAATTATTTTGTGCACTTTTTTTTCAATCGACTAAAATTAAAACACAACAATTGAATGTGTGATTTTGAAGACATTCATACTGTCTTGTAACATTCCATGTTCCAAAAGTGTGGGTGTTAAGAATCAAGCAACCCACCATGAGACAACCCTTTACATTTAAACAAGGAGATTCAAATAACTGAAACCCAACACTGTGTTTCCCATTCACAATTATTTTGTGCACTTTTTTTTTTCAATCGTCTGAAATTAAAACACAACAATGGAATGTGTGATTTTGAAGACATTCATACTATTTTGTAACATTCCATGTTGCAAAAGTGTGAGTGTTAAGAAGCAAGCAACCTACCATGAAAAAACCCTTTACATTTAAACAAGGAGATTCAAATACTGAAGCCCAACACTGTGTTTCCCATTCACAATTATTTTGGGCAATTTTTTTTTCAATCTACTGAAATTAAAACACAACAATGGAATGTGTGATTTTGAAGACATTCATACTGTTTTGTAACATTTGATGTTGCAAAAGCATGGGTGTTATGAAGCAAGCAACCCACCATGAGACAACACTTTACATTTAAACAAGGAGATTCAAATAATTGAAACCCAATACTGTTTTCCATTCACAATTATTTTGTGCACTTTTTTTTTCAATTGATTGAAATTAGAACACAACAATGGAATGTGTGATTTCGAAGACATTTATATTGTCTTGTAACATTCCATGTTGCAAAATTGTGGGTGTTAAGAATCAAGCAACCCACCATGAAACAACCCTTTAAATTTAAACAAGGAGATTCAAATAACTAAAACCCAACACTGTGTTTCCCATTCACAATTATTTTGTGCACTTTTTTTTTCAATCGACTAAAATTAAAACATAACAATGGAATGTGTGATTCTGAAGACATTCATATTGTTTTGTAACATTCCATGTTGCAAAAGTGTGGGTGTTAAGAAGCAAGCAACCCACCATGAGACAACCCTTTACATTTAAACAAGGAGATTCAAATAACTGAAACCCAACATTGTGTTTCCCATTCACAATTATTTTGTGCACTTTTTTTTCAATCGATTGAAAGTAAAACACAACAATGGAATGTGTGATTTTGAAGACATTCATATTGTTTTAAACAAGGAAATTCAAGTAATTGAAATACTTCACATTGTGTTTCCCAAATTATAAATTAAAAGATCTTGTAAAACCCTCTACCTGCAACCGAATCACCCCTCACCTCGATTTGGTCGGTATTCTCCTCCAACTCCTCCACGTGCACTCCACACTTCATCTTACAATGTCGATTTTCTCACTTTTCTCCTCCAACTCGTCCACATGCACTCAGACCTTCAACTTTCCCTTTCAACGTGCAGAATGGAAACAAATAGTATTTTCACCTTTCTTTCTTGAAGCAGGAAAGGCTTCGAAAAGGCGCACGTCATTCCCGTCCACTTTTCCCGTGCCAGAAAAAAGGAACTTGTCAAAAAAGCTAAGCCGCTTGCCTGTTTCCTCTAGAAACAAGATTGAAAACCCACCTGACGACACTGTTAACTCCTACCTTACCATCGTCGGATGTTTTCTCCCGTCTACCGCTTTACTCAATAATCGCCCATCTAGTGGGCCCCGCACTATGACGTCTCGTCATGTTATGTATGTTTCCGTGTATGTTGTTATGTATGTTTTTCATGCATTTTTGTATGTACATAGGTGCTTTTTGTCTAGTAGTTAGTTGGCTCCCTAAGAAATTGTACAAGACATTTGTTAAGAAAAAGTAGAAATCGTCTTTGTCGGGTCATACACATAAAATAGAAAATTGTAGAGATGTAGTGGTAGTAAATTTTACTAAAAATAGGGAAATAGTGATTACATAACAAACAACTATCCCTTCTATTTTTAGAACAAGTTCCCACTTTAAAACAGGTACCCATTCTTATTTTTTAGAGTGGATACCCATTTTAAAGTTGGTACCTGTTTGAAAAAGTTTAAAATTGCAACCTATATTTTTCATTTGGTTTTAGGGCCAGTAAAGGAATGGTAATCAAACCTTATCCTTGGGCTTGCAAGTACAAGGCCATGTTAACAACAAGAGAAAAACTAAATTTAGTAATATGGCGACTTCTTTTTTTCAATTTTTTTGTTAAATTAAAACCCATCATAGATCATGATGCCTACTTTTAAAATATATAATTATTTTTATGATTGGACTTGTTTTTATATTTATTAATTAATTTTCGAATAAATTAGTCCATAAAATTGAAATGTTAGGTTTTAATATTTTTTAATAACTTTTAAATTTGGAAGTTTTTTTAAAAAAATTGTATGTCATCAATCTAGAAATCATTCTTTACAAAATAAAAAATGTATAATTTTATGATTATTTTAGCTCAAATTATGCTTTCTATATATGAGGGGTTTTAAAAATAGCAATTAGCGACAATAAAAATTAATTAAAAAAATATTTGTGTTGGCACCACAAGGGCAGACAACTGAGAGGGGGGGGGTGAATCAGTTGTCACATAAATTATAAATATTAAACTTATTCTCAGATTTGATAAATAAACATGAAAGCATAAACCATCACCACATTAGAAACACACATAATACCAAGATTTTTTATGTGGAAACCCTGTTAGGGGAAAAACCATGGTGGAGGTTAGTCCACAAGATTATACCCTGTTAAAAGTATAGAAGAATTATAAATGGGGAATGCACATGCATATAGGCACACTACCTAGAGCTCACTGCTCAAATACAAAATGCTTACTACCCAAAGGAAGACTCATTGTCTTACATAAACATTTGGATTACATCCGAAAGATTTTGAACTGAGAAAATAACATCTGCTAATTCCTAATTACAGTTTCGGTTAAGCACATAAACATCTACTCACTCTTCTTCACATTATACCTCTTCATTCGAAAGATTAGAACATTATTCACGCACACCATTCACACCATTCCTTCAAATGGGATAAACAATTACTTTTATATATCCACAACCAAGGATAAGATCATCTCCATGTCGGCTTTAACAAAATATAAAATGTATCCAAACTGTCATCCCAATCCATAAAAAAATATTAATGCAAATCAACCAATGTCGGCCACAACATAGTAAGGACCCAAAAAAACATCCTCAAACATGAAACACCTTCAAAAATTATTCCTCGAAGATCCACAACACGCTACAATCAACATGTCGACCATGATCATGAAAACACATGAAATCACAAAAGAAAATCATCAATCATGAGCACAACAATCAATGTGGATTAGAGCATGATCTAGAAACATCTGCAAGCATCATGAATCACCACAAAAGAATTCACAACTCAACTTACTAGAATCACATCATCTTCTTTCAGGAACACCAACTGAAGCAACAGAACAATTGTTAGAACACAGATACTCATAACTTGATCAAATCTTCATGCAGATCTCTAAAAATTTATGTGGATAAACTAGATATACTCATCAAAAAACTTGTTAATCCACAACCTTTGATCATCAATATACTGAGCTAGCCAGGATACTAAAATCCACTGCATCACTGGCAACCTGCAACTTATTTTATTACAATTTTCTCAATGTCCTTGACATATATAGCCTTAAAGACATTAATTCCAATAGTGTTGACATTAATGACAACCACATATTAGTAATATCCAACAATCTCCCCCTTTGGAATTGATGGCAACACATGATGTGAAAAACACCATCAACGCAACTTTCTCTTAGCACTTTCTCCCCCTTAGATTTTGACTCTTTTCTCCTTAACTCTTTCATAGTTTTTCACATGACTCTTCTCCTCCTTTGACATTAATGACAAAGATACACATTTTCTTTCTCACATAAGCTCTGAACTACATTCCTAAACATTTGACTACTCCCCTTGAGTAGCAACCACCACAACATCAATCTGGATCAAGATATGACTATGAAATGCACAGACTGATGCAGGTTAATGCATCTTAATTCTAATTAGGAGGGGTAATTACCCATAGCTTCCCTCTAAGATACTCAAAAGTATCTTTAGGCAAGGGCTTGGTAAAGATATTTGCAATCTATTCCATAGTGGGCACATACTCCAATTTGACTTCCTTTTCACTCACCTTTTCTCTCAAAAAGTGAAACTTGATAGATATATGCTTGGTTTTTTAATGCAACACCGGATTCTTAGAAATGTTAATTGCACTTGAATTATCACAAAATATAGCAATAGGTTCATCATACACAACTCTGATATCTTTCAACATCTGCTTCATCCACAATACTTGAGTACAATTGTTAGTAGCAACAATGTATTCTACCTCTGCAGTAGATAAAGAAATGACATTCTGCTTCTTACTTAACCATGAAATCAACTTCTTTCCCAAGAAAAATGCACCACCACTAGTACTCTTTATGTCATTCGCATTTCTTACCCAATTAACATTAGTAAAAGCACTCAAAGTAAGGTCATCTTCTTTAGGATACCATAGGCCAAAATCAACTGTCCCCTTCAAGTACCTGAAAATCCACTTCACAGCTATCACATGAGATTCCTTAGGATCAGCTTGAAATCTTGCAACAATGCATACGACATTGATGATATCAGGTCTAGTTTGAGTCAAATACAACAATCCACCAATCATCAATCTGTATCTAGTCTTGTTTGTCTTAGGAGAATCATCATCTTGTGTCAACTTACATCTGGTCACCATAGGTGTATCAACTGGCTTTGAATCTTCCATACCAAACTTCTTTAGCTATTCTTTCACATACTTGGACTGAGATATAAAGATCCCTTTATCTAGCTGAGTAATTTGCAATCCCAAAAAGAATTTCATTTCTCCAATCATAGACATCTCAAACTCACTCTGTATATCATCAAAAAACTTCATGCACAAACTATCATCTCCTCCAAAAATGATATCATCAACAAAGACTTCAAAAATCAAATATTTATCACAATCAATCTTGAAATACAAATTACTATCAATAATACCTTTATTAAATCCAAGATTCAACAAATACTTTTCCAATCTGGCATACCATGCTCTTGGGGCTTGCTTAAGTCCATACAATGCTTTCTTCAATTAGAAAACCATATCTCCCTAATCAGTCAATTGAAATCTGTCAGGTTGCTCAACATACACTTCTTCCAGTTCACCATTTAGAAATGCTGACTTGACATCCATCTGATAAACCTTGAAGTTTTTGTAAGCAACATAAGCAAGGAATAGTCTCACAACTTCAATCCTAGAAATAGGAGAAAAAGTTTCTTCAAAGTCAATTCCTTCCATTTGAGAATATCCTTTACACACCAGTCTTCCTTTGTTTCTAACAAATTCACCTTGCTCATTCAGTTTGTTCCAAAAGACCCATTTAGTTCCAATTAAATTTTTTTCCTTAGGTCTAGGAACAAGAATCCATTTATCATTATTCTCAAATTGTAGTAGCTCCTCTTTCATTGCTTCCACCCAAATGTTCATCTTTGCATGCTTTATTGACACTATTAGGCTTAGTCTTTGAGATCAAACAATATTCTTCTGCAATTCTTCTCCTAGTTTGAATACCTTTTTTCTTATCACCAATAATCTAATCTTCTGAATGATTTAGTCTTACATTCCTTGGAGTCTTAGGATGTTCTTGAATTCTAGGCTCTTGTGATCTCATGTTTTCACTTTCACTAGTTCCTTCCTCTTGATTTTCCTAATTCACTAGAATGTTTTTAACTTGATTTGAAGTCTGAACTTTCTTTCATTTATCTGAACTGTCATTCCGATCATTTGAATCATATCCACAGGTTTTGGATGGTCTAATTGTGTCTTCATCAACCTTGCCATTAACACTTTCAATTACTTTCCTCAATCTCTTATTGTAGCACCAATAGGCTCTTCTTTTAGTAGAATAACCAAGAAAGATTCTTTCATCACTTCTGGCATCAAAATTTCTTGTATCTTCATCTCTTTTGATAAAGAATTTACTCCCAAAGACTTTAAAGTATCTAACAGTAGGCTTATGAAAATACCATAGCTCATAAGGAGTCTTTCCGGTATCACCGTTTACATGTACCCAATTGAGAGTGTAAACAATAGTACTCACAATTTCTCTGCAATAGATATGCGGAACATTTCCTTCCAGCATCATAGTCCTAGTAGCTTCTTCAATTGTCCTGTTCTTCCTTTCCACAACTCAATTTTGCTAAGGGATCTGCGGGGCAGATAATTGTCTCTTTATCCCATGCTCTTCACAGAAAAAATTAAACTCACCGGAAGTGAATTCACCACCTCTATATGATCTCAAACAATTAATCTTCAAACCTATCTTTGTCTCAACCATAGCCTTAAAAATCTTGAATTTCTCTAGGGCTTTAGATTTTTCCCTGAAGAAAGTGACCCACATAATTCTAGAATAATCATCAATAAGTAACATGAAATACCTGTATCCTTGTAAGATTTTGACTCTAGAAGGACCACACAAGTTAGTATGCATAAGATCCAACACTTCATTTGAACAATGTTGTTTGCTTCAAAATGAAACTCTAGTTTGCTTCCCTAACTGGCATTTCTTGCATATGGCATTAGTAGGTTTTATCAACTTAGGAAGATCTCTGACTACCTGAGTAGAACTTATCTTGATAATATTGTCAAAATTTACATGACACATTCTCCTATGCCACAACCAACTTTCATCAACTTGAGCAATCAAACAACTTTTACTAGCAACACTTAGGTGAAAGATATTACCTTTTGTTTTTTTACTTAATGCAATCACATTTTTGGAAATTCCCAATATTCTACATTTTCCATCCTTGAATTGAAGATTGTATCCCTTGTCAACCATTTTTCCAACACTTAAGAGATTATGCTTCAAACCTTCCACATATAGGACATCATCAGTATTATGCTTACCATCAAGAGAAATGGATCCTCTGCCACAAATTACACCAACTTTTTCATCACCAAATATTACAACACCACCATCATACTTTTCCAAGCTCACAAATTTACTTTTATCACCTGTCATGTGATGGGAGCATCCATTGTCAATCGCCCATTCATCTTTTTCTTCAACTCTGGTTGGTAGGGATTTCTCCACATTTGTGCAACTAGTAGATTTAGTAGGTATTGGATCATTTTCCTTGATAGAAATAAATACCCATTCGTCCTCACTTACATTCCCTTTATTAGATTCATCATCTATCACACCTTCATTAGCAGCATAATAACACTTTCTTTGGAATCTAGGCTTGTTAGTTCTTGGCTTAGGAACTCTTCCCAAACACCTTGAGGCAAAATGACCTATCTTATTACAAGAAAAACATTTAATAGGAAATTTCCCTTTATACTTAACTTCTCCTTTGGCTTCCCTTTTGACAATAAGTGCTTCAAGCTCGTCTAATTTTCTTTCTTCTTCTTTAATCTCTCTCATTTCCTCCTCATACTTGAACATTTTTCTAGAAGAACTTTCTCTCAGATCATATCTCTACTTATCTTTTCTGGAGATAGTAGCTTTGAATGTAGATTCTGTCTTAGGAAGAGAATCACCAAACTCACTTAACTCAAAAGCAGTAAGCTTACCAATCAACATATCTTTGGTTACATTTGTCACAGTTTAGATCTCCTCAATAGCAGTAGCTTTGGCTTTGTATGCAACAGGCAAGGATTTGATCACTTTAGCAACAATCTTTGATTCTTCCAATGTTCCACCAACACATTTGATACTACACACAAGTTCATTCACTCTCTGCATAAAAGAAGTGATATTCTCATCATCACCCATTCTCAACATTTCATATTTCCCTTTCAGACTTTGTAGCTTAGCAATATTCATATGTGCATCACCTTCAGACAAAGTTTCCAACTTTTTCTAGATCTCATAAGCAGTCTTCAGCTCCAATACATTTTTCATCTCGTAATCAGTCAGAGCACTCAACAATGCTTCCTTAGCCCTGATATTGTACTCGACTTCCTTAATCTCACCTGTAGTAGAAGGACCATTATGTGGGATGATATATCTATTCTTTGTAATTGTCTAGTAGGGTTCACTAATGCATCTCAAATGACACTCCATTCGAGTCTTCCATAGAGAATAATTAGTTCCATCAAATCTCAGACTATCCTTCTTATGTTGCCATCCTGGATCACCTTAAGCTATTAAACTTCTTTCGAGGAACCTACTCTGATACCAATTGTTGGTAACACAAGGGTAGACAACTGAGAGGGGGGTGAATCAGTTGTCATAGAAATTATAAATATTAAACTTATTCTCATATCTGATAAATAAACATGAACCATCACCACATCAGAAACACACATAACACCAAGTTTTTTTATGTGGAAACCCTGTTAGGGGAAAATCCATGGTGGAGGTTAGTCCACAAGATTATACCCTGTTAAAAGTATAGAAGAATTACAAATGGGGAATGCACATGCATTCAGGCACACTGCCTAGAGCTTACTACTCAAATATAAAAGGATTACTAACCAAAGGAAGACTCACTGTCTTAGAGAAACA
Source organism: Sequoia sempervirens (assembly GCA_007258455.2). Taxonomy (NCBI): domain Eukaryota; kingdom Viridiplantae; phylum Streptophyta; class Pinopsida; order Cupressales; family Cupressaceae; genus Sequoia; species Sequoia sempervirens. Next base: position 125,868 of record VDFB02325406.1, read on the forward strand.
TTTAGATTACATCCAAAATATTTTGAACTGAGAAAATAGCGTCTAATAATGCTTGATTACAGTTCTGGTTAAGCACATAAACATTTGCTCACTCTTCTTCACATTTTGTCTCTGCCTTCGAAAGATTAGAACATTATTCACGCACACCATTCGCACCATTCCTTCAAATGGAATAAACAATCGCTTATATATATATGTAACCAAGGATAAGATCATATCTTCATGTCAGCTTTAACAAAATATAAAATGTATACAAACTGTCAGCCCAATCCATAAATAATTATCAATGTGAATCAACCAATGTCAGCCACAACATAGTAAGGACCCAAAACAACATCCTCAAACATGAAACACCTTCAAAAATTATTCCTCGAAGATCCACAACATGCTACAATCACCATGTCGGCCATGATCATGAAAAACATGAACTCACAAAAGAAAATCATCAATCATGAGCACAACGATCAATGCAGATCAACAACACAGATAGAGCACAATCTAGAAACATCCACAAGCATCATGAATCACCACAAAAGCATCCACAACAACTCAACTTACTAGAATCAGATCATCTTCTTTTAGGAACACCAACTAAAGCAACAAAACAACTGTTAGAACACAAATACTCATAACTTGATCAAATCTTCATGCGGATCTCTAAAAATTTACATGGATAAACTAGATACTCATCAACAAACCCTTTAATCCACAACCTTTAATCATCAATATACTGAGCTAGCCAACATACTGAACTCCACTGCATCACTGACAACCTACAACTTATTTTATTACAATTTTCTCAATATCCTTGAGTCATATACAACCTTAAAGACATTAATGCCAATAGTGTTGACATCAATGACAACCACATATTAGCAATATCCAACAATTTGATTTTTTTTATTAAAAACTATCCTCGTCAAACTTCACTATAATACACATATTTCCCCAAAAGGAATAAAAATGTTACTTTTATTTAGGTCAAATTATGCTTTCCATACACATGCATATTTTGAACTTAAGAAAGTGACTTTTAAAAAGTGATTTTTGTACATCCTATAAAAAATTAACTTGTATCATCTCAATATTAGAATAAATTACATATTTGAAAACTAGACTCAAAATCCTAAATTTCATATTAGTGGACTTTAAAAGATTCTATGCGTAAGTACTTCGATATTTTACTCCAATTGTGACAAACTTTAATTTAAAAAAAATGCTTCCACTTTTTGGCCAAAAAGTGAACCCAACTTCTTGTCCTTACCCTTTTATTTACTTTTTATTTCCTTAAAAACATGATCACATTTTGGGAATACGGAACATGATCTTGTTTCATGTTTCACAAAATGAGATTACATTTTGAGGGCCATTGAATGTGATTGTGTTATGGCTTGGTATTTTACAAGCCATAACATCATGTTTCAAGTTCCCCAAAACAAGATCATATTTTAGGGCCATAGAATGTGGTCACATTATGGATTGGTATTTTCCAAGTTATAATATGATCACGTTATTTCAAATTTTAAATAAGATGAGTGCACTATGGACAAAACCATTCATTTGGTTGATCCTTTGTTCCCCTTTTTGGTGCACATACCTTTATATAAACTATAATAATTAATATCAAAATTTAAATAAAATAAAATAAAAAATATTATTGATTATTTTGGATAAAATGTACAAAGATGAGTGCATGAAGGACTTGGATGCAAAAATTCAAGCCATAAACTATGCCTTTATTCTTGGGCATTTAGCCCTAGTGTGACATGGTGTGACCCATTTAGAGATTTATTATTTTTTCCTTCTTCAATTGCTATGGGTGTTGCATGACGAGCCATATAATTATTGTCTTAATTAGGGTTATTTTCTCAATTATACTGCTACTTTCATGACATTTCCAAAAAATCTTTAATTAATTATAAATCATTAGAAGTGGTTATTGATATGTTGATGGATATTTGCATATGTGTGTGATTGATTTTGAAATGTGATGAAATTTTATATAAATTATGCTAGTTATGATGAATAAGTGCCTTGTGTAGTATCCAATATTCTATGCAACAATGAGGACACAATCAACCAAATTCAGTTACTTGTAGCCATAGGAGTTGGTAGCCCACAATTGAAGAACCATGAATATACAATGAAGGAAGTGATACCTAAATCCAAGTCAATCACAAATCATTAGAAATTTAATAATTTTTTCAAGTTAACAAGGGACTTTGCTCCAAGGTCATGAATTATCTTGTTTGTTTACAACACCTCTACCATTGCCTGTACATTCTTGTGAAAGTGGGTTCTTTATCTCTAATAATCTATTCAAATTAGGACTCTACTTTTGAATGTTTTTCTCATGTCTTTACTACAAATAATCTTCTTCCTACTTTACAAAAATGAGTTGAAAAGTATCATTTAGAGTCATAGTTAGTTAAAGAGTCAATTTCATTATATATTTCAAAAATCTGTACTCATAATTGTAATTGTAATCTTCCTTTCAACAACTGTATTTTCTTTTTGAATAACAAATACAAATCCTTTTATTTGAATTATTGAATCATTGAATTTACTATGCATGGAGAATTGAATAAATAGTTAATCATGTGTTAAAGAAGAGTTTTGATACCCAAGCAAGGGCCCACTTAAGGTATGTTGCTACTTTACTGTTATTTAATTAGTGAAATTAGTTTTTTTATTTTTGTACTATATTGTTAATTGATAGATGTTATCACCAATAGCTATAGCTGAATAGTATTTGTTAACCTACAAAATCAATAACTTATTTGTAGCTTTAGTCTAGTAGCAATAATTTTATATAGAATTTGTATGATTTCTTAAGTAGGTTCCTTTCCAGGACAATAACTTGCTTTCTATGGTAATAATTCATAGAGATACCTATAACTTTCCTAGTTGTATAGACGATATTGGCACCATTTTAAGAAACACATGTCCTTGGTTGATAATTAAATATAAATTCATGTTACTAATGATTTCCTAATAGATGATGATCCAATCCATTGAGAAGATGTGCATGACTAAGTTGCTCTACATCATTAGGTAATAAGGGTGTACATACATTGCACTTTGTTGTGACTATTTTTATTGCACCTTATTAAGGTTTTAAGGCATCTGGCCTAGTTTGGGCATGAAACTTGATATTTAGAGTCATCCTCTATTCCTTTGTGGTGGAATTTGATAGTGGATGGGTTGGTTAGGGTTTCAAATGTGGTTTTTTGTTTCTTCATTTTGGTGTAGGGATGATTGCATGTATGTCTGCTTTTGGGGGTTCAAGGGACCCCCCATTATCTCTTTTAAAAAATCTCTCAATATGGATGAGCCTTTCTTATTTGGACATAAAAATACAACTCATATCTTGATGCATGCAATGAAGGAAATAAAATCTGATCAACAATCAGTAAATCATCCAAAATCTAATGGTTTCTTGGAGAAAAAAAAGATCAACCTATTGTAGGTATTGAACTAGAGTTTATTCTTGATGATATTTGTATTTTTCTAAGGTAGCAACTTTTCCCCTATGCTTTGAAATTAATTTGAATAATCATCTTCTTGATTCTCTAGAAATTATATTGGATAGTATGAAATGGATTCAACAAATAGACTATGAAGCACTTCCTTTTTGATGTCATGCATGCCATGAATATGGACATATTCAAAGAAATTTTACAAAGATAGGTCTTAGAGCTCTTGAATCCATTTTTAAGATGAAAGCAATCAATTTAAAGGAAAAAGGAGAGGCCCAAATCTAATTTGAAGAACTAGACTCAAATGAATTCATAACTATGATATATCATCCTATGGGGAGCTTTATAAATTGTTAGCATAAGGAAACTTCTAAAGGTATTTCTAACATTAGTTTTGATATTCTCAAAAAAATTAAGGAATTAGATGTAATGGAGCATTATAAAACATTGACTGACAAGGATATATATTTTCTGAAACTAGGTACTATACCCAAACCATCATAAAAAAATAATTCTTTAGAGATGCAAGAGCTAAATAAGGAAGGGGAGACCCCTACTTCTATTCATTTTAAGAAAAATGATAGGTAGACAAAGGTTTAATAGACACCCATATTAGGGGTAGAGTCTTTCCTTGTGGGATAGATTCAAATGAAGTAAATGGAGCTAATTCCATACTATATCCTCTACAAGAATCTAGGGAAAAATAAGAAGGTAAAAATAAGGCACCTCCTACATAAGGGATTCAATAAAAGAACATTAGAAAAGGGGACACTAATAAAGTATTAAAGTTAGGAAGGAAAAAATACTAGGATAAGGTGAAGTTAATAGAGGAATTACTAGTATAATCTAGTGTCAATAAGATATTAGATGGTCATAATTGTAACCACCTAAAATGATTATGATCTATGGAATGCTAGGGGTTTGAACAACACCCCTTGACAAAAGGCTTCTTGGGATATTATTGAATAACATATACCAAATATTATCTTTATTCAATACATAAATATTGTTGTAGATGTTATGGTTAGCATTTCTTCCATGATTTGGAGAGGGGGTCAATGTTAGTGTATTTGTGCCCAAGGTACTATTTGTAGGGTGGCTTGCTTATGACCCTCGTAATCTCACTCCTTGTTGGTAGTTAGTGAGTAGAAATTCAATTTCAATGGTTTCTTCATGTTTTGATTCAAGATAGACTATCCCATTCACAAACTCTTATGCACCTACTAATTTTCTAGGTAATATTATGCTTTGGTCCCATATTAGTTATGTAATAACTAGTTTGGATGAGAAACTTAGAGGTATTGGCCATCTTGACCCATATTTTTCCTTGTTGAGGGAAATATGTCTTTTCTCAATTTCATGGATGTGAATTAAAGAAATAAAATCTTTACTTAGAATAATAGAAGGTAAGAAATTGATTCTATCTCTAAAAGAATTGATAGGTTTTTAGTCTTTGATTATTGTGTTTGTAACATTTGGACTTCATATTCTAAAGTTTTGAGGTGGAAAGGGTTTGATCATTGGCCTATCAAATTTTTTCTTCATTGCTCTCAATCCCTGAAAATCATCCTTTTAAGTTTCAACTTACGTGGCTTTAATATTCTAATTTTCAAAAGATAATGGAGGGATGGTGGATAGAAGGGAAATTTTCCTTTGGAACAACTATACATGCTCATTTCTCAAGAGACTTCAATTTGTTAATTTTAATATTAAGTTCAATGAAATATATTCTCTTTCAAAATTATTTTTTGAATTGAGACTCATATTTAAGATAATTTGGATAGAATCAAATTTTGGATCCAAGAGGGCATGTGATCAAGGAGATACTAAAAGAAGAGTCTAAATATTTGTTCTAAAGAACTATTTGAATGGAAACTTTGAGAGGGGATTTTCTCTAGAAATAGAAATCCTTGATTAATTAGCTTTAGGAAGGAGGTAAGAACACTTATTTTTTCATAACTATATAAAGGATCGTACAAGTGGTAATGTTATTTATTCTCTCATTTTATCCCAAGGAGAACATGTGACCTACTTTCAAGATATTTCTAAGGAAGTTGTGAATAATTTGTCATTATTTTAAGAGTAGGGACTACATGCCATGAAAGAGGAGAGACTCAGTTTGGATTGTATTCCTCTTTTGGATATTGAGGATATAAAAAGCTCTCTTAGACCTCAAATCCATTGAGGAGATTGAGATAGTGGTGTTCTTGATGAAGAAAAGTAAGTCTCCTAGGCTTAATGATTTCTTTGTAGAGTTTTCTAAGAATTTTGGAAAATTCTAAAAGCTGAAATATTAGAGCTTGTTATGAAATTTGAGAATAATGCAGATGCTCAAAGCCACCAATTCTACTTTTCTTACATTAATCCCTATAAAAGAAAGGGCCTCCTCTTTGAATTTTTTATCCCATCACTTTATGCAATGTTACCTATAAGATAATTATCAAGCTTGTTATAAAGAATTTTAAAAAGTGCTTGGTCTTCTTGATTACACCTGAGAAAGGCAGATTTGTGAAAGGGTGTAAGATCTTGGATGGTATTTTTGTGGCGGTTGGAACTATTCATTATATTTCCACTTCCAAGGAAAATGCCATGTTCATTAAGCTTGATATGTCTAACACCTATGATAGGGTTACATGATCATTCCTTCATAATGCTTTTTTTGGATTTTGGGTTTCAGTTAGAATAGGTTGATTGGGTTATGAGTTGTTTCACTTTGACTTCCTTTTCTATGTTAATCAATTTCATTCCTTCAGCTCTTTTTCAACAACCAAAGGGATTATACAAAGAGATCCTTTATCTCCTTATTTTTAATTCTTATGGTGAAAGGATTAGGTCATCTACTGATACAACATAAATATAGGTGTATCATTGAGGGATGCTCTTGGGATCAAAATATTGATTCTCAATCCCATCTTCAATTTATGGATGACATGACCTTGACGGGGATGGAAAGAATTATGGAGGAAATTAGTTTTAGGAAAGCTTTAGATATATTCTTATTTGTTTCTATTCAACTAATAAATGAAGATAAATATAGTATTTTATTATTTAATACACCAAAGCTTATTCAATATAGAATTATAGATACTCTTCATTTATAAATTTTCTCCTAATATATTTTTTAAAGAGTTTGACACACTCTTTCAAAAAACTTCTTGGGTAGGAAATTTTGATACTAAAAAATAGAGTCTTGCAAGTTGGGACTTGGTTTGTAGACAAAAAAGGCTGGAGGACTTGGTCTTAGGAAATCTGTCATGCCCAGGAATTTTTTTGCTAAAAAAACCCAACAATTTTTTTTTTCAAGTAACATTTGTATATAATATTGTTATTAACAATATCCTAAACATTAATAAGGATATTATTGAACTTATTGTTACCAACCGTAAGGTAAATTTCCCATAAGATCAATTTCTTTTATTTTTGTAATTGTTATCACATTTTCAATCACTTTACAAAATTTGTATATTTAATAAAAATGTAAATAATCCACATAAGAAAATTTATACATATAACTGAATTAATCTTAAAATTATAGTTTAAATTTAATTTAGCAAATAATCTTTATAAGAAAATCTAAATATAACTAAATTAGTCTTAAAATCATAACCTAAATTATTTTTAATAAAAACCCCTTTTAAGAAAGTTATAAAGGTAATTAAATTAGTCCCTAAGATATTATTTAAAGTCTTTATATAAATATTTAAATTATCTTTAAATGAATATAAGTACTTAAGGAGAAGTGTACGTATGGAGATTAGTCTCAAATTAAGTAATTTTAAATATAGAGAGCAAGTTTATATGGTGGTTTCCCAATAAATAAAAAATAAGGAATATGGCACGTGGCTATAGGTGAATTTTCTATTCCAAAACTAACAGCAGCCCTATGTTTGTTTAGAGAAGGTACCTACATGCAAATTACCCCACCGATTTTTTTCTTCGGTTTATTTTTTGCTCACCATGCTTGGAAACTAAACCAGCGGGGAATTTTTATCATTTTCCTTAAAGGACTCCACTACTACGGCCTTTAAGCCAGAAGCGCTATCCATAGGCAAGCTGAATATTATTTAACTATTTAACATAAAGGAGTCTCTATGATTGTAATGCATTCCTCCAACTGAACTATTTTGAGTCAACGATTCCCAAAGGATTCCCCCTTGCTTTCCATTCTAACCATACGCATTGAATTCCTAATATATTTTCATTTCAAGACTTACTCTAGTATTTTGTTTCTTCTTTGGAAGGAATACTAATTCAACAAACAGAGTCACAAATTGTGTTGAACTAACGAAACATACATTCTTTTTTCCACTACACAATTATAGTATCATCACTACATATATATGGTTAAAACCTTTCTTTTGTACAATCCCATAGAGCACCTCCTCTCTTCATTCCAACAAGGTACAATGTAACATCTAAGCTTTCAATATTACAAACATTGCGTGGAAATGAAATGAATAGCAAGCCCATGAATGAAATTGACTCTTTCATTATTTCTTTTCACAAAACTAAACACTAGCCATCAATATTACAAGAAGTATTCATGAATACAAGGAATGACACACAACTAGATGAGGTCTTGCTCTTTCTCCATTTTCTTTCATTTTGCAACAATCACTAACTTTCCATATTACAACTAATTCTAAGAAATACAAAGAATGATATACAACCGAACCGAGCTTGCTCTCCACCCTACCGTAATGGCATCATGGAGCCTCGTGGGCTCTAGCCATACCCCCGAGCAAGGAATACTTTCAGCTCCATGATGATAAATGGAGTATTTTCTCATTTTTACAAAGGGACAAAGTAAGATGGCACAAATTTCATCCATCTAGGTTTTCTACTCTTTTTTTTTTTCGATCATGATCTATACACTATGTTACCTTCTTACTATCAATAAACAAGGGTAAAGGAAAATAGGAAAACTTATCTCTTTCTTTCAGGTGAAGGAAGTAAACTCTTTTATCCATCTTTCCTCTCCAAGCCATACCCTCATGATCACTATCTTCCCAAAGTGGTAGACTCCTTTCCTCTTCTCATTCTTTCTACTATCTACACTAAAGTCCTCCAAGAGGAGAAGTGGGTAACACCCTTCTCATTCTTCCTCTCCAAAATATATAGGAGTTTCAACTTGCAACCTTTAGGTGGGGAGGTGTGAAGTGTACCTACCTCCATCAATGAGAGTCTTTTCTTTATTAAAGAGGAGGCATGCACTTTGACAACACCTCCATCTTTTCATCTCATCCTCTCCTCAAAACTCGTCACTCTCCATTATGAGGACTTTTCAGGGGTCAAATCATGTCCTTGGGGCACTATTATATGCCTACTTGACCCCTACCACTATGGTATAGGCCCTAGGGGGTTTCATTTTACATCCCAACCAAGGAAATTGACCAACAACCCTCTTTAAAATCCCATTTAAGGATCCATCCGAAATTTAGACTTGGATAAGGGTTCCTAACCCCTAACCCCACTTACACCCACATGAAACATAATTAAATACCCTTACAAACCAAAATAAGTTATCCTTTTATTATCAACCCTCACAACTTTAATCTACCAACACATCAACTTTATTTCTTCCTAAGCCCCCCAAAAGGGTCGGATTTGTATCAGAAGATGTCCTTTGATTTCCTCCCAATGGTTTTCCCTTCTCGAACTAGCACCCTTACTTTCCTGCAAATTACCAATGCAATCATAAGAATAATCATATATCACATTAATTTGATGGTTGAAATAAGATTCAATTGTACAACAATTCCAATTATAATTTCAATTCATATTCACAATTTACAAGTCCATAACACCCTCACGACAGTGACAATGAAACAAATTTCAAGATGAAATTCAAGAATATTGTCACACAATCACATTATGTATTGTCTGTAGTACAACCTACCATCTATTTAAAAAAATATAAAACAAATTAGGGTTTTACTCATCACATGCAAAGTGGGGTCTTACAAAATCAAAGCTCAACTATTAGGCCTTAGCAATCAAATTATATAGTAGATGGTGTAAAAAACCTAATTAACCTTGGGCAAGAATTCTTAATTCTAAGTATTTCAAGGGGTGGCAAGTGAGGATATTTAGCAAATGGAATTGATTGGGAAAGAATCCATGATATAGAATATTAAAAATGGGATTTTTCTTATTAAGGAAGGAATCTTTTGGATAAGTAATAAGGACAATAGTGCTTTTCTTTGGGAAGATTCTTGGGACAATCATCCCCTATTATCTCTTCTTTTTCCCAACTTCAACCTTTGCATGATATTTTTCTATAGGTAGGATGGGCCAAGGTTGCTAACTTTAAGTACATTATTACTTTGGGTAGTCCAAAAGGGGTTCTTTGGAGTTGGATTAGAGCACTTTAGCTTCAATTTTGGTAGTTTAACCATGGAATTTACTAGAGGGTAGTGGTGTCCTTTCTTGTGCCCTTGATTCTAAAGGAGTATACAAGTATTGATCTTGGTTATCAATCTTTAGAGTAGTAGAAAGAGGGATATATAGAGTCTCCCTAGTGGATAAGAATTTGGAATAAAGTTGGCTGACCTAAGTGTAATTTTTATGTGGCTATTAAGTTAGAATAAGTACCTTACTTGGGGAAAAAATCAAAAAGAGATGATTTCCTAGGTCTTCTATTTGTGTTCTTTGTGGTAGTAATTAATAATATTCTAATCACCTCTTATTCGAATGTCCTTTCTATTTGGAGATATGAAGCTTATGTTGGAATTTATGAAATAGATTTATTATTCATGTTACTTCCTTATCAGAGCTTTGGAATAGTTTGGTCCATCTACCTACTTCAATATCCTTCCTAATGGTAGTGTGGGATATTGGTCCTTATTTTATTCTTTGGTAGATTTGGTTGGAGTGAAATCAATGAATTTTATTTGAGCTTCAAAGTATAGTCATGGAAGTTTGGCATAAGATTAGTTGTATGCTTAAAGAGACTATTGAGGCTAAATTTAGTACGAAGGATCCTCTTACTTTTTTTTTATTTGTGCATTGATAATATCTTGGAGTTATCCCTTTCTAATGCCTCACAATCTAGGCTTGGCCATAGAGTTTAGCCTTCTAGGAAGGTGGGCAAGTCATACAAGTGCTCTCCTCTCCCTTGTGGTTTCTTTAAATTAATATTGATGGTTCCTCTCAAGGAAACCTAGGTACTATGGGGATTGGTGGAGTTGGTCATGATATTGAAGGCTTGGTTCACTTTCTATTCTCTACTTATATGTGATTGTATTCTAATAATCAAATTGAGATTTGGGCCTTTCTTATGGCTTTGGAGAGAGATTGTATGATGGGATGGAGGAAGATTATGTGTGTGAAACATATTCCATGATTCTATTTTCCATTTTTAAATAAAAATGTTTGTAGGAGTCCTCATGGAGATTGTCTTTGGTGGTTAAGAAAATTCTTTGACCACAAAGTTTGACTTAATTTTATTTTTTTTCATATTCTTAGAGAATGAAATAAGGTGGCTAATTGTTTAGCTAAGGGGGATTCTAAAGGGACATGTAACTAGAATGTTGCAGATTGGGGATATTTGACCTCAGATAAATCTCAACATGAATTCTTTATCTTATTCATGATGATTAGGTGGAGTCTTGGTTGGATCTTGGACTTTTCTAAGTATTATGTTGAGTGCTATTATAGGAATCTCCAATGGATTCCTCTATTATTTTTTCATTAAGTCTATAACTATCTAGAAATCTATTTGATGTATTTATTTTTAACTCATTTTCAATCAAATTTATTTTTTTCTATTTTTTTAATAAAAAAAAATATATATATTTTAAAAAATTATACAATTAAATATATTTAATTGTATTTCCTCACATTCTAAAATGTGCTATTCTCTATAACTCATATTCTCAACTTTAAACAATGTCTAGAAATTCAACACAAATTGATAAAAGAATAATATTAAATTCAATGCTTATTATCTTTTATGATGAATAATAGAAAATAATTTGTTATTCCACATTCTCTAAATACATTCATAAAATAATTAAATAAATCCTTTAAATAATTTATAAGTACGAAAACATGATGAACATGAATATTTAAAAGTTCATTCTAATATATACTTGCACTTTAATTATACTTATTATGTAAAAAGAAAAAAAACTCAATTATACCCCCCTTTATTTATGAAGGGAAAGAGAGTCATTTGGCTACAAGTTTTATTTATTTTAAAATTCGATATATCTTTTAACTTAAAAAAAATGTTCTATAAGGAAAAATTATCAAATTTAATATGTTATAAAATAAATTGTTGTAGGTAAGTGGAAGTGTAAATTATAATAATTTTTTTATATTGTAATTTAAATTATTTGAATTTATATTATAATAAAGATATGTAATGGTGAAATTTGGATAATTTATATTTTATTCATTTATTTTAGGTTCATTTTGATTCACTTTGTTCTTTATGCAATAACTAACATATATCTCGTGTATTTTTATACAAAAATTATTAAATTCTTTTATTATTTGACACTTCCAATTTCATATATTTGAAGAATCCACATTCAACCTATATATTATCCGTTCCTTATCTAGATTTGAAAACATGGCACACTTGACCCCACACATTAAAATTAAAATTTTAAAATTGAGACTGTGCCATCCCCTTCTAACTAGCCATTGAGCACAATTGTTCAAATTGTATTCTAGGATTTGGTATAAAAAGATAATATCCCAATTCATTATGATTGTCTAGGATAAATCTAGGATTTAGGACTCATGAAGGATTCATCTAGCGACTTTGATAAAGATTATTATTCACTACCACATTTCTACATACATACTTAACACTTGATAGCCATATCACATGGTCGTTTGCTATTTTTAATCATTGTTCACAAGACATTGATTCCTACCATCCAGAGATTTGTTTGAAGAGAACATGACCATTGCTTAACAAGATCCTCGAAGGTGTTTATAAATATCATCAATCACTTTCTATAGATTTAGATATTACAAGACTTGACAAACCTAATTTTAGACCATAGAACTTTAAAGATTGATTCATAATTTCATAGGATACAAATCAATTTCATGATACATTTTCAATGAGCAACCCAATATTATTTTCTAGCGCAAAATCAACCTAGAACTTTTCACAATCAAAATTTCAATTCAAAAGCAATTGTTTCACACATCTCAATACTCTAGAATAATGATAAATTATATTGGACCATCTATCATAATCACATCAATATCAAATCTAAAACTCAATATATTTATTTAATTTCTAATATTATTTATCTTATAAATTACAACTCTATATTCTAAAACACAATAATCTATTAGTACCATTTAATTTAATTTTTTGGGGGCTATTTCTTGTAAATGTGCATTTATTTCCTTACAATATGTATTATTTTGGTTGGGCATAGATAGAGCTAATGTGTTCAAGAGAAAAGAATTTTAAAACATTGATAAGATTTATAACATAGAGAAAAATGGTTAAATACTACTTGATGAAGATTAACTCAAAAATATACACATAAATCTCAATAAATATTTAGACTCCAGGTAGGGTGAGCTATTTTTTCAATATATTTTAGTAAAAGATGATGGTCAATGTGTATTTATTGGGGGCTATTTCTGAAAATATGCATTTATATCCTTACAACATGTAAATCATATTTCAATCTAAATTGAATTATTTTGGGTGGGCATAGACAAAGCTAATGTGTTCAAGAGCAAAGAATTCTAAAACATTGATAAGACTTAAAACATAGAGAAAAATAATTAAATACTACTTGATGAAGATTAATTCGAAAATATACACATAAATCTCAATAAATCTTCAGACTCTAGGTAGGGTGAGCTATTTTTTCAATTTATCTTAGAAAGATGATGGCCAATATTTCTCCAGGCCTAGTGGGGCATGATCATCAATCCTTAGTTACTGATGATCATTGGGACTAATAATGATCTTTCATTTGTATAATAACACTAATTTCATGGTCACTACTGTCATGTCCACCATGTTTGACAGCTGACGGTGAGGATGAGGTAATAGTTTCTCTGGTTTCATGTTGTACCTCTGCATGTTCTATTGGAGGTGGTGCTGGTGAAGGTACAGTTACAATAGTTTGGGGCTCATATTTTTCTTCTGATGATCTCATCAACAGCTCCCATGGATTGCCATCCAAGGCTTTAATAGTAACATATCGTCTGCAACAAGGACAACTTTTATGAAGAGCCAACCATTTATCAATACATACAGAATGGAAATAATGATGACAAATGGGTAGTATTCTAAAGCTTTGGCCATCCCTAAAATTTTCTAGACAGATTGGGCAGCTTAATGTGGTTGCTTTAATTTTAGTGTGCAAGTCTTTTGCTGTAAATTGAAAGCTCTGGAGTTCTCCTATTTCACTCGGAGAAAATCCTAGTGTTTCACTTTCATTTGCTACTTCTAAGATTTCTAAAACCATAACCATTTCTCTTTCTCTTTCTATTATGAATGTTTGCTGGCGGTTTCGCTGTTTCCACCAATCAACTGCTAGTTTTAACAGAATTACGAAGAACAAAAACACAATAATAGCTGGTATATCCATCTTTTCTCTTTATAGCAGGCTACAATAATAAATTAGAAATATATATGAGATGGTTGGGATCTCAAAGCATACATTCATTGGACCATGCGACGTTGCAGAACAAATAAATTTACAATCTCAAATTAATCTTCATATTATTATTTTTCTTTTCAGATTGGAAGGTATCTATTGAAATTAGCTAGATGGATATTTTTATGAATGAAAGATAATTGCTGCTATGGAATTTATATAGAAATATTATTTTTTTCATAAGTATTTCAGGTGGTAATTCTCAAGGGTAGATTGGACAGTCAAGCTGTTGGAAAATATAGATAATGATCTTAAATTGGGCAGTTCATATAGATGAAGGTTATAATAATATGTATAAGTCTAACCTTCGCTTCACAAATCCCACCAAATATTAATTCCCTGGTTAGAAAAACTCCAAATGATTCAGCCTTCAAAATTATAAATAGAAAGGATTAGTTGGGTCAACAACTAATAAGATGAGCTAGTAGATTGTTTCTAAATTTATTGGTAAACTAGCAAGATTGGGTATGTAGGGGAATACAAAAGTTAAAACAATGAAAAACCTCTTGGACTAGTTTGTGCTCGTAAAACTACTAGGGAATGCAAAACTTTGAAATGATGTCTGATTATACCTAAATCAATTGGTTTAGTCCATGGTAGGCGAGTTACGTGATTAGGAGAAATAAAATTGTCTCATCTTGCCAAGCTCCCAAACCGTTCGGGCATGCATACTCTTTTTCGATACTAAGAGCATTGCCAATCGTTGGACTTGGAGCAAGACAACATTATTTGTTCTTCGAGGTCCAGAGTGTCTAGGAAGATTTTGTCATCCAACACCTTCGGCTTTACTATCTTCTCATACTTCAAAAATTTCGTGTAGGATGAATTTCTGAAACAATGATCATAACCGTCTAATGGGTGGAGCTAATCAGATGACTCCCATTGTTAGCATAGAATAAGATTGTGATTGATTTCTAATTACTTGCTTGATGAATTGACATTCTAGGACGCCTAGGGTTTGATTTTAAATAACAATATAAGTTTTTTATTTAAAAGTATAGTGTTTAAGGTAATTGACAAGTCATATTTTGAATTGAGGTTAGTTTGAGGAAAAAAGAAATATGGGTAAATTGAGGTGGATTAAATCATATTAGTGATTATGTTCAAGGTGGAAAAAGGTTAGGATGAGAATTAGATCTAGAATATTAGGGTTAGGAAGGTTAAGGATAAGGTTGAGGCTAGATTCAGTTGACATGTTCATTATAATTCTCAAATTAAACATTAAGATGCCACACTTATTGAAAAAATAAAAATGAATGGAAGATGAAAGAAAGTATAAAATATGAACTCATTTACTCTAGATTTTCCCCCCATCTTAGCATGCATGTCAATCTATCATTACTCACGCTTCCTAAAGTATTTTATGACACTAAGTAACATGCATTTTTTCAAAAGAATACATCTTTTTGAAGGATACACTTGGATGATATAATCTCTACTTTTATTTTTGTTCTCCACGAGTTTCCTCCTTCAAATGAGCACCACAAATGGTTAATATCACCCTCATTAAAATGATCATAAAAAAAGTCTTCTATCATTTGCATCAATCCAAAAATCATTGTCATTGCATTTATGAAAATAAAAATTAGGATTCATGGAGTTGGAATTATTTGAACCCTTGCAATCTATACATATGACATGAAGCCATGTGAAATTAAAAATGAATCTTCCCATGCATAGTGTTTTTGAGGAGTTATAATTAATGCAACCCCCTTAATCTATGCATTAAATATTCAACAAAAGCATAACAAAGGGTGTAATATTCCTCTTCAAATTGTATCAATGCATCATAAAAATACAATTCAAGGAGAAGAAAGAATAAAATATCCCTACATATAGAAAATGTGTTTGACCCAAATTTGTATAAAGACATGTACATGAAACATGTGTAGTGATGGGGAACAAATGTGTTTCCTCCAAATGTGAGAACGAGTCATGTACAAAAGATATTTAACATATACACCATCTAAGATGTCATGCAAAAGATAACATAAAATCAAGATATGTTTGTAATAAAGTTAATGAGAAAATCTTGTTGAGCCATACAATAATACCAAAAAGATATTATAGGAAGTACATAAGAGATAATACCCTAGAAATATAGTAGCATGAAAATATGTACCATTTGGAAAATGAATATGTTGGTCTCCAGTGGGGAGGGTAAAGTGTTAGAAATATAAATTCCCTTATGTAGGGAAGGAATAAATAAGTTCCACAAATAAAATTAAATAGTAAAATAAGTAGTAGGAAAGACACAACACACATAGCATAAATAAAAGAAAGCTAAAATACATAGATATATAAGATAAAATAGGGATAGAAGAAAGAAAAAGTATAAAAAATGCCAAAGATAAAAATATGAGTATAAAAGGTGAAATGAAGATAAATGCATAACCAAGGGATAAGAAAAAGGCCAAATAATATCAAAATATAATAAATAAAATGAGAGGAGGAGAAAAAATAATTTTCATTCCATAATGTTGCATGTTTTGTCATTGATGTCATGGAGTGGTATTGGGGAAGGTTGCATGTGATGCAAATATAGTGGTTATTAGAGATGTCAAAAGGGTAAGTGTTCAAAGGAGTGGTCTAGAGGAGCAAACAAAGGAGTGATGATCAAAAGTGTTGCAAGGTGAAGGACATGGTTATGGAAGTCATGATCATGTTGTTTGATCAGTATTGTAACACGCCTCTTGCTCTATACAGTAATTTTCTTATGTTTTACCACAAGTGAATTTAGTCTAATGGCTAAACATATAGTGATACAAATTTTTCTTTTTAAAACAAGATAAAATGCACACATGATAACAATAAATTATCTTTCTCATTTCATTCAATGATTTGTACAATATTTCCAAAGAAATTATTTCATAATCTAAATAAAAAATACATTTTCCATATTTTAAAGAAATCGATACAAGTTACATACATAGCTCATCTGAGCTTCATTGGCACTAGAAATACAAATGATCTAGGAAATCTCCTTTCAAATCTTGGCTTGTCGAATGAGAGGAGAAGCATCACTCAAGTGCTTTTCCACCATCCATGGACTAACTGTAATCCCTCGCACATCTACCACATATGGTACTTGATGGCCCTACCTTTAGACGAAGAGGTTTAGTTGGAAACCACAAAATACTAGCCTTTTTTGAGCTGGTGTTGTGTCCTACATAACTAGAACTTTACAATACAACTTATCTATATTCTACATGTATGACAATCTCAGACTAGCATGGAAAAAAGGTAACAAAATGAACTGACACTATAATCAGTGGAAAATTACATCACTTTGGCCAATGTATTCATAATCGAGTACTTCCAGTGGATGTCACACACTCACCCACCATTCTAGCTCAATTTGTTAATATCAATCATATTCTATGCATAGGAAATTACCTCCATTGGATTATCTATAACCCTAGGAACAACCTACATACGCTAAGTTCACTAAGACTCCTCTAATATGTTAAACATGTGTTTCCATAACCTACCAAATCAAACTAGCTTAAGCTATAAAGACTCCACTCAATTGAAGTACTTAATACTATATGTATATGTATATGTATATATACACCCAATCCTTAATATGGAGTATGTACAAACACTCAAACAATAGATATTCCAATCTATAAACAACATTTATGACTTTCAATTTCACAAATGTTGAAAACAATATTTCCCTAAAAGCATATTACTTTTCCAAACAGCAAACAAGTGAAATATAATCAATTCAAAATCAAGCTATCTTAAGAGAGTAAGATTCAACATGCCTATAAGTATAAAGCTCCAGTTTATCTAGCTAGTTTACAATCCTATCCTCCTCAAATCAGTTTACAACATGACAACAAACTACTTCCACTCTCCCAAAAACCTGAGCAAAAATTCTCACACTAAATCTCTTGCAAAATCACCCTCTAACTCTCTCACAAAACTTAGGAAAAACAGAGCAATTTTCAAAAAATTACAGCAGAGTCCAGATATGCATCCCTTTGAGGTAAAGAACATGCCTCTATTTATATACAAAAATCAACATCTATAGGCTAGAAACAAGGTAGATGAATTGACACTTCTCAGCTTATATGATTTGAATTAGCTTGGTAAACAGAAGGTGGCAAATTTCAAACTTAATATTCAACAAAATAGCACAACACTTAGTCACTTCATTCTTGGACAAAAAGATTGCATTTCAGATATGCAAGGTAAATGATCAAATAGGTAGACTCTATTCATGGCATCTTCTACTTGAATTATTCTCCAATTTACTTTGGTTTCCTTTGTTGGGCAGAGTTCATAAAATAGACTTCTAAAGAAATGCAGTTATTCATAATTTAGCACCACATAAACTTCTTGTGTGTTGTTGGTGTTTGCATATTAAAGACCAATTCAAAGCTTTTAAATGCATTTCAAATAGCTTTCAATACTCTTGACTAAGTCTTATATCTTCTCCTACACACCCTCTATTACATTGCGTTCCATTTGCAAGCATGGTAAATCATGATAAATGTCAATAGCGTTACCTTAGAGTGTGCTCTTTATTGTTTCCCCAGACATTATATGTACGCTATATACTATAGTCAATACAGTATGTGCTTGGCATTTAAAATATCAATGCTTTATATATACAATCCACACTTATTCAAACACTAGAGTATATCAATAATACACACACACATTATATATGTATACACACACACACACACATATATACATACATACATATATATATACACACACACACACCAACCCACCCACACACACACACACACGCACACATATACATATATATATATATACACATACATATACATGCATATACATACACATATATACATATACATATACATACATATACATACACATATACATATGTGTATGTATATGTATGTATATGTATATGTATATATGTGTATGTATATGTATGTATATGTATATGTGTATGTGTATGTGTATGTGTATGTGTATGTGTATGTGTATGTGTATGTGTATGTGTATGTGTATGTGTATGTGTATGTGTACATGTATACATACATATATATATATATATATATATATATATATATATATAACTTAACATGTATATATATATACATATACATATATATGTATATACATATATATACATATATGTATGTATGTATGTATGTATGTATGTATAAGTAACTTAACATGTTATTATATATATGTATATATGTACATTTATATAGGAGAAAGCTAACTCCTGGACAAAAAGCAACTATGTATATAACATATTATATATGTTATATTGCCCCCCATAGCGCATGGCCCACGGTGGACAAAAGACCCACAACGGAAAAGGTGGCCAGACGAAAGGAAAGACTTAATGGATGGACGTTAACTCCGTTGTGTTGTTTCCTGTCCCGTCACCGAGAAAACGTGTTAGCACCGATGGGTTTTCAAAATAATTGTTCGGCGTGGATGGACAAAAAGCCAAAAATGTGACATTCAAAAACATTATTTGCAAATATCAAAAAGCCCAAATGAGGTCGCATTTTCTCCATTTTTGGACAACAACGTTTTGGTGGATAGCAACAGGAAGAGTTACAGGCGTTCGAAGCTCCTTAAGGTATGTGTATCTGCTCTGTGTATGTGCCATTTTTCCATTCTTCCATGAATACTAAATAAACAGACAACTATTCGTTGTGGGGTTTTCATTTTGTGATTTTTTGTTGAGGGTTTTCTAATTTCATTTCCTCCCATCAGCTGGTTTTGAAAATTTGTGCTTGCTGAATGAAATAGATGACAACCCATCGTGGAAATATGAGTGAAATAACTGAATAAGGTTTAGAGAGACCACAAACCATTGTATGTCTCAAAATAATTCATTAAGGTTTACAAAAACCACAAACTATTGTGAAAATCACATAAAGTCCAGAACGTCGCCATTGTTCACATTTTTATTTTGAATGTTGTAGGGTTTTCATTGGGAAAAGGTCTATTTAGTTCAAATGCAGGTCTTATAATGTTTTTTTGTGTCGAGGGTTTTTAAATTTTTTGTTTCGTTTCCTCTGCATATGCTGGTTTTCAAATTTTGCCATTTCTGGATGAATTAAGCGACAACCCATTGTGGAAAAATGAGTGAAATTAGTGAATAATGTTTATAGAAAGTAGAATCCATGGGTTCTGCAATGAAATGCTATATTTTGAAAACCACATAAAACCCAAAATGTAGCTATTGTTCACATTCTTATTCGAAATGGATAAAAAAGCACAAAATGTGGCATTCAAAATCATAATTCGCAAATTGTAAAGAGCCCACGCGACATCCCATTTTTGGCACCATTTTATACGCTGTCATTTTGGAAAACACACTGTCTCCTAAAACTCAAACTGTTGTAAAACCCTTTAGAAGTAGCAACCCAATTGGTTACTAACCCCTGACCTCAATTTGGTATGTTTTGTGATTATGTGGAGAACCGTTTGTGATTTTGATAGTAGGAATGTAATGAAATTGGAAAACGATAGGTATTATGAAACTTGCAAGGCAGATTGTTTGTTGTGTTGGAAAACACATTGTCCTATGTTCACCATAGTTCACATTGTTATTCAGAATGGAGAAAAAAGTGAAAAACATGGCGTTCAAAATAATAATTTGTAAATAGAAAAAAGCCCAAATGACATCTCATTTTTGTTGCCATTTTATACACTGTCATTATGGAAAACACAGTGTTTCGTAAAACTCTGAGTGTTGTAAGGTCCTTTAGAAGTAACAACCCAATTGGTTACTCACCCCTGACCTCAATTTGGTATGATTTGTGATTGTGTGGAGAACCTTATGTGATTTTGATAGTAGGAATGTAATGAAATTTGAAAACAATAGGTATTAGGAAACTTGGAAGGCACAGTATTATACATTGTTTGCTAAGTTGGAAAACACACTGTCCTATGTCAGTTAACTATTATCTACCTTTTGTGGATGTTTGGTCCTGTTTGCTGGTACAATCTAAGTGTCATTTTAGTTTGTTCATCTGATTGGAATAAAATGCCTTGACAGAAAAGGTCGGATGGACAAATTGCATTGATGCAAAGTCTTGATTGTCGGACATTAACTCTGACCTGCCATGGCCTATCCCGTTGCTGAGAAAACATGTCAAGACTAGTGGGTTTTCAAAATCATATTTTGGAATGGACAAAAACCCCAAAAAATGTGGTATTCAAAACCATTTTTTGCAAATAGCAAAACGAGGTGCCGAGAATGTAATGAAATTGGAAAATGGTAGGTATTATGATACTTGCAAGACACATTGTTGTTATAGATGGTTTGTAGTGTTGGAAAACACACTGTCCCATTTCAGTTAGTTCATTATGAATAGTTTTATTTCGTTACTCCAAGAATGTAATGCGGTCCACTTTCAAATTTTGGAACAACTCTTTGATACAGTCGAAATGTCATTTCAGTTTCTTTATCTTATTAGTACAAAAAAATGCTTGCATTATTTGCAGTGTTGGAAAACACACCGTATCTTCTCACTTGCACAAGGTTTTAGAACATTATATGCATTGCTTGTTTCTTAACAAGTAGAGTTTTCCAACATGCATACTTACTGAACAAAAACAATGTCTTCAAGAGGTTTTGTAATATAGACAGTCTCAATGTACTCAAAATCCCTTTCAAAATTTATAAGGACTTTTAATTTGGGAAAAAATTGCATTTAAATTTCGCATGATTGAAAAAAAAAGTGCACAAAATAATTGCAATTTGGAAAACACAATGTTCGGTTTCAGTTATTTGAATGTCCTTGTTTAAATGTAAAGGGTTTTCTCATGGTGGGTTGCTTGATTCTTAACACCCATGGTTTTGCAACATGGAATATTACAAGATAGTATGAATGTCTTTGAAATCACACATTCCATTGTTGTGGTTAAATTTCAGTCGATTGAAAAAAAAATGTACAAAATAACTGTAAATGGGAAACATAGTGTTGGGTTTAAGTGTCAAATAGAACATCTATCATTTAAGGGGGACTCTATTAACCCTTGACACATAGTGTGATTCATACTACACATTTCATTCTGTTTTGCAACAATTCATGTTGGAAAAGCCTAGGTGTTAAGAAACAAGCAACCCAAATAGTGTTGTAAAACCCTTTGCAACACTATTGGATGGTACTTGTCACCTCAATTTGGTCGGTTTTCTCCTCCAACTTGTCCACTTGCACTCAAACCTTCAACTTTCCCTTTCAACATGCAGACTGGAAACAAATAGTATTTTCACCTTTATTTTTGCAAACAAAAAAGGCCCAATACCTGCAACCATGGCTGGGAAAGCATGTCAGCACTGGCGGGTTTTCAAAATAATTGTTCAGTGTGGATGGAAAAAAAGCCAAAAATGTGGCATTCGAAACCATTATTTGCAGATATCAAAAAGCTCAGACGAGTCCCATTTTCTCCATTTTTGGATAGTGACGTTTTGGTGGATAGCAATGGGAAGAGTTGTAGGTGTTTGGAGCTCTATAAGGTATGTATATATGCTCTATGTATGTGCCATTTTTCCATTCAGCCATGAACATTGAAGAAACGAACGACTATTCGTTACTAGAAAATAATATTTGCACCTTTCTTTCTTGAAACAGAAAATGCCCAATACCACGAAACAAATAGTATTTTCACCTTTCTTTCTCAAAACAGAAAAATCCCATGTCATTCCCTTCCACTTTTCCCATGCCACACAAAAGAGACTTGCCAAGAAAGCAAACCTACTTGCCTTTTTCCCCCGGCGACAGGCGGGAAAACCCAGCTGACGGCGCCGTTAACTCTCAGCTAACCATCACCGGACGTTTGCTCTTACTACCTCTTTTCTTCGTGATCCCTTGTCTGGCAGGCCCCACATTACGACGTCTCATCATGTTATGTATGTTTCCATGTATATTTTTATGTATGTTTTTCATACGTTTTTGCATGTACATACGTGCTTTTTGTCTAGTAGTTAGCCGGTTCCTATGCTGCAAGAATGTAATGAAGTTCAGTTTCAAATTTTTGAACAACTCTTTGTGACAGTCCAAATGTGATTTCACTTTCTTTATCTGATTGGAGCAAATAAATTTCTTGCATTATTTGTAGAGTTGGAAAACAAATTGTGTCCTCTCAATTGCAGAGGGTTGTAGAACACTATATGGGCTGCTTGTTTCTTAACACCATATATGGAGACAATGTGTTTTCCAATACCGCAAATAATGTGAGCACTTATTTGGTTGAATCAAATGAGGAAAATAAAAATTCCATTTTTATGTCATGTTACATAAATAGGTGCTTTTTGTTTATGAGTTAGCTTTCTCCTAATTGGAAAAAATGAATTGGTCCCATTATTTGCACAGTTGGAAAACACACTGTCTCCTATCTGTTGCAGAGGGTTTTACAACACTATATATGGAGACGGGGTGTTTTCCAACTCTGCAACTAATGTGACCATTATTTGGTCAAATCATATGAGGAAAGTGAAATGCCATTTTTATATCAATAGGTGCTTTTTTTTGTCTAAAGTTAAAAAGCTAGACAAAATGCACCTAACATTGCCATTGTCCACATTTTTCATTTCTCAAGTTTGGTGGGTGGGAGGGATGCTCGGGCGAGGAAAGTGGAGTTGCAGGTGGCTGAACCACTAGAAACCCCTCAAACGCATTGCTCACTGTGGTGCATAGGGATTTTCCACATTTTGATTTTGCAGTTTGTTGGCTGGGGAGGACTTGCGGTCAAGGATGGAGACAATGTGTTTTCCAACACTATAAATAATGTGAGCATTTATTTGGTCGAATCAAATGATTGCACAGTTTGAAAAGACACTGTCTCCTCTCAATTGTAGAGGGTTTTATAACACTATATGGGTTGTTTGTTTCTTAACACCTTATATGGAGATAGTGTGTTTTCTAACACTGCAAATAATGTGAGCATTTATTTGGTCAAATCAGATGACGAAAAAGAAATGCCATTTATATCTCATGTTACATGTACATAGGTGCTTTTTGTTTACAAGTTAGCATTCTCCTGATTGGAACAAATGAATTGCTCACATTATTTGCATAGTTGGAAAACACAATGTCTACTCTCTCTTGCAGAGGGTTTTACAACACTATATGGGTTGCTTGTTTCTTAACACCTTATATCGAGACAGTGTGTTTTCCAACTGTGTAGATAATGTGAGCATTTATTTGGTCGAATCAGATGAGGAAAATGAAATTCCATTTTGATGTCATGTTACATAAATAGGTGCTTTTTGTTTATGAGTTAGCTTTCTCCTGATTGGAACAAATGAATTGCTCCCATTATTTGCATAGTTGGAAAACACATTGTCTCCTTTTAGTTGTAGAGGGTTTTACAAACACTATAAGGGTTGCTTGTTTCTGAACATCTTATATGGAGATAGCGGGTTTTCCAACACTGCAAATAATGTGAGCATTTATTTCATTGAATCAGATGAGGAAAATGAAATGCCACTTTCATCTCGTGTTACATACATAGGTTTTTTTTGTTTAAGAGTTATATTTCTCCTGATTGGAACAAATGAATTGCTCGCATTATTTGCATAGTTGGAAAACACACTATCTCCTCTCTCTTGCAGAGGGTTTTACAACACTATATGGGTTGCTTGTTTCTTAACAACTTATATTGAGACAATGTTTTTTCCAACTGTGCAGATAATGTGAGCATTTATTTGGTTGAATCAGATCAGGAAAATGAAATGCCATTTTGATCTCATGTTACATAAATAGGTGCTTTTTGTTTATTAGTTAGCTTTCTCCTAATTGGAACAAATGAATTGCTCCCATTATTTGCACAGTTGGAAAACACACTGTCTCCTCTTAGTTGTAGAGGGTTTTACAAACACTATAAGTGTTGCTTGTTTCTAAACACCTTATATGGAGATAGTGGGTTTTCCAACACTGCAAATAATGTGAGCATTTATTTCGTCGAATCGGATGAGGAAAATGAAATGCCACTTTCATCTCGTGTTACATACATA
This sequence comes from Sequoia sempervirens, assembly GCA_007258455.2. Classification (NCBI taxonomy): domain Eukaryota; kingdom Viridiplantae; phylum Streptophyta; class Pinopsida; order Cupressales; family Cupressaceae; genus Sequoia; species Sequoia sempervirens. The sequence continues at coordinate 150,971 of VDFB02325406.1, forward strand.
GGTGCTTTTTGTTTATGAGTTAGCTTTCTCCTGATTGGAACAAATGAATTGCTCGCACATAATGAATGTTCATTGTTTCACAGTTCCAATAGAATGGAAAAATGGCAGATATGATTGCTAGTATATATACTAGTGTTAGCGATAGGTTAAATTGGAAATTAAATTCCCAATGTACAATTTAATATGTTTTTTTATTATTTGTGCAAGCTAGAATTTTGCACTCAACATAACATATAAAATGTATATTGGTGAAATTTGGAATTAAAAAATTATTTGTATAGTCAAATTTCTTTAATTTGCCAATTTAATATATCGCTAACACTTTTCTTTCTTCCAGGTGGTTGATAAAGGGGAGGAAAGAAAAATGAACAAAACAAGGGCAGGTGGATTGAGAAGGACGCTTCAGGAGATGTGAACCTTCTGCATAAAATACAGGTGATTATGGCTGCCATAGCTTGAATTGCAAGTGTAGTGGATAGTGAAATTTCCAAAATTTATTATGCATTTAGAAGTTCCAATTTGTTTGAAATTGTGAAATGTTGGGGTTTTCAATTAGTTGTTATTTGCATGTGATTCTTAAGTGTTTTTCACTAATTTGAAATCTTTCACCAAAAGAGTTTATATGTGGACATGCAAGTATGTGAAATTACTTACAAACAAAATTCAAAGTGAAGAACCTGATTGAAGGAAGAACCTAATTCAAGGGAAATGCATGTACAAATTTTTAGTTTGGACCATATTCGTGGTTACCTGAAATTGTATCAATATCTAGACAAGGTGTAACAATAATTTCTTCACTTGAACTGCATTCTTCACTTTGAAATGTGAGCAGCAACAAAGGTTTTTCTGAGTATTTCCTATTTGACGAAATGGTCAATATATGTGCTCTTGAGAGTCCATCGTATGATCCTGTCCTAATTTAAATCTCCTTTCTATCTCTCGAGTTGAATATTTCTCCATATTTAAAAGTTCTATTTAATATTAGTTTTCCATCATCTGTCATTTGTTTGTGGTTCTTAAGTGTTTTCGTAATAGTTCTTTTTACAATTTCTCTATTTGTCTAGAATATTTAGTAAGTTATAAATGGTTCATTTTGAACATCTGATGGCAATTTTGTACAATGCTATTTGTATATCCTATTTTTTCTCTTTATCATTATGTTTCGATCTGACCACCACACTGCAAAAGATGTGTAGATATAACAAGTCATTACTTGAAATAGTTTTGTGCGCTGTATTAGATAGAACTCATAAAGCCAATGGGTAGCAATAACCTGTACAAAATGGGTATAACGCCACAGACTTAATAAAAAATTTGGCCTACATTACTTGGCACTAATATTATAGACAAATAGACAAATTGTAAAAGAGCTATTAGAATAACAACATACATGGAAAGAAAATGTGACGAAACCAACAGATAGGACGAAACGTCTGGGCGATGGTTAGGTAGGAGTTAACAGTTTTCCCGCATGTTGCGAGTGGAAAAAGGTAGGTAGGTTTTCTTTCTCAACAAGTATCTTTTGTGTGACATGGGAAAAGTGGAAGGGAATGACATGAGCCTTTTCTGTTTCGAGAAAGAAAGGTACAAATACTATTTGTTTCCAGTCTGCACTTTGAAAGGGAAAGATGAAGGTCTGAGTGCACGTGGACGACTTGTAGGAGAATACCGACCAAATTGGGGTAATAGGTACTATCCAATAGTGTTGCAGAGGGTTTTACAACACTATTTGGGTTTCTTGTTTCTTAACACTTACGGTTTTCCAACATGAGTTGTTGCAAAACAGAATGAAGTGCGTACTATGAATCACACTATGTGTTTTGGGTTAATAGAGTCCCCCTTAAATGAGAGATGTGCTATTTGATAGAATACAACACTTGTTGGAAATAGGATGCCATTTAATTGCAAATCCTAAACATTAATTATTTCATGTATCTCCTAGATTCTTGGAATGTGTTCAACAACACTAAGATTAGGATGAGATTAATATTTGATGAAATAATCATGATTATTGAAATTTGTAATTAATTATAAATGTAAGAAGCATGTGAGGGCATCCATAGTGAGTTCCTATATAATAGGGACACATGGGACACTCACATGGTAAGGTGAAACTCACCTTGTGTCTAGTTAACTATACGGAGTAACAGTTAACACTTTTGAATGCATGAAAAGATCCCAGGAGTTAGGATTTGATGTTTGCATGCTTTAGTCTCGGGCTTTAGATTAGTCTTGGCCTGCCTACCTCTGGGGCCTCTGTGGCCTGGGCCAGCTAGGCTCTTAATCAGCCTTAGTTTTAGTTCACTTAGTCTTCGGGCCTCAAATAGTCTCTGCCCGGCCATTCCTCAGCCAGTACGCATGCTATTTTATTTTAATGCAAAGTTAGCTCTCAGCCTAATCCTTGTACTGCATGGCCAATAACATTGAGTTGCATGACAGACAACAAGGACTACCCTAGTTAACAGCTGACAACCATTCCCTTTGGGAATGGTGTTGAGTAATGTTTCAGCTTAATCCATAAAGCACTTGAAGCCAACTCACCAAGATGCTTTATTGGATTCCACCTCCCATGCATGACAAGATATTTCTAGTTGCCCAGCTTAAGTAGCTTTTACTTAAGGGCTTAAATTTGAGGGGAAGAGCTTTGAATTATCACCCAAAGTGAAGGGAGAAGTTGTAGCTTCAGCTTAGACACCTAAATGCATAAAGCATTAATGTTGTGTTTAGTTCCCACTTAATAACTCAACTTGAAGGAATATGGCATACCTTTCTCAAGGGCCTGTTTCATGCACTGTAAATTATCACCACTCTGGGAGATTACAAGGTTACATTGTCTCTATATCCTATCTCAAGCTGGAATGGAGTTTCATAATTGTTATTGCAGGTGTGAAGAAGATTGGTAAAGACAGAAGAAGCATTCTCAAGCAAGAATTGGAGCTATTGTAATTCAGAGATTGAATAATAGAATAATTCTTGGTGGAGTTTTTTCCTAAAAGGGTTTCTCCACGGTACATCTTGTGTAATCTTTCTAATATCCTGTCTAGTTCTTCTATCAACTTCTCTCTACATTCTACATCAGTAAAATGGATTAATCAAGATAATCACCCACAAAGAATATATGTAACAAAGAAAAGACTTGCTTAGATTAGCAACATTAAAGTTTTACAGAGTATTAAGCTAAGAAAACACCTCATTTTTCAACATTTGGTATCAGAGCTGAGGTTGGGTAGAGTATTGGGATGCCTTTCTCGTAAAGTTTGAAGGATTTGTTGGCTTAGTGGGAACTCTTATTATTTTTGTTATTTTTTGATTTTGGAATTAAGTTTTGTTACAATGAATTCAAGGTTAGAGATTGAAAGGTTCAATGGTTCTAACTATGAAATGTGGAAATTAAAAATGGAAGATCTTCTTGAAGAAAGAGATCAGTCGTTAGCGGTTAATAATGAGACAAAGACACCTACAACTATTTCAGATGAAGATTGGGCTAAGTTAGATAAGAAGGCAAGAGGAACAATAAGGTTATGTCTTGTTGATGCTATTTTTTTTAATGTTTCAATGGAAACCAGTGCATATAAATTATGGAAAAGAATAGGGGATATTTATCAAACTAAGAGTCTCACCAATAAGTTATATCTGAAAAGGCAATTATATTCATTAAAAATGAAAGATGGTGATTCAGTAGCACAACAGTTAAATGCTTTCAATTTAATTCTCAGTCAGTTAGCATCTGTAGATGTAAAGCTTGAGGATGAGGATAAGTGCATTTTATTGCTTTGTTCTTTACCAAATTCTTGGGAAAATATAATTGTTGCAATTAGTGGAAACGGTGCAAATCCAAAGATGGACAAAATTATTCCTACTCTCCTATCAAAGGAGATGAGGAGGAATTCTAAGGAGGAAATCCAAGATGCCTTGTTTGTAAAAGGTAGGCCTAAGAAAAAGGAGCCTAAGGGAAACAAGGAAGGGAAGGGTAAGGAAGATAAAGGCAGAACTGTGGGGAAACTAGGATGATGTGAAGAAGGATTGTAAGAACAAGAAAGAGAGTTTTACCTTCACAAAGGAGTCCTCGATAATAGTAATGGGAGCGCATTGCAATATTTCATTAATATTGTTGCGATAACTTCGTTTGCGTTTCGAGTAACTCTTCGTGAGAGAGGATGCAGTCACATGCCATGTGTGACTCAAAGATCACAGCTCAAAGGGGAGTTGTTGTTATGCACCTGGATGCATCATTGCATGGCCTCATGCAGATTAGAGATAAGGGTTTATCGCCTGTATGGCCTTGTTATGGATGTCAAGTGTTTACTCTTTATGCTTACTTAGAGCTCTGCTACTACATGGTTCTCTTTGAGACTAGAAGGGCAAGAAGCGTTATGATGCATGTGATCTCTAAGAGGAGATGGTTAGACTGGGCGGATGCCATGTTTATGTTCCCATTCACATTGAGGTTTTCAACACTAGATTTGACATTTGATTTTGACCACTGATCCAATAGTGTTGCAAAGGGTTTTACAACACTATTTGGGTTGCTTGTTTCTTAACACTTATGGTTTTCCAACATGAATTGTTGCAAAACCGAATGAAGTGCGTACTATGAATCACACTATGTGTTTTCGGTTAATAGAGTCCCCCTTAAATGAGAGATGTGCTATTTGATAGAATACAACACTATCTATACGTTTGCATATTTGCATTACAAGACAAAGGTTGGATATAAGTAAAGGCAAGCTTCAAAACACATTGTGTTTTCCAACATCCACTACACAATGTTCATCACTTTCAATGAGTTTATTCATTATTGCCAATAATGGAAAGAAATTGGTGTTCTTTCTTTTTGTAATGCACACCTAGATATACTGGTTTAAAAACCAGAAAGGGTTTCGTTATGTTGTGATGTGGAGGTTGAAAAATGCAGTGTGTTATGAAGCATGCAATTTGTTATATACTTGAAACTTAAACACAACAATGGAAGGTGTGATTTGGAAGAATTTTATACTATTTTCTAACATTCCATATTGTGTAATCGTGGGTGTTAAGAAGCAAGCAACCCACCATGAAATGACCCTTTACATTGAAATAGGGAGATTCAAATTATTGAAACCCAACACTGTGTTTCCCATTTACAATTATTTTGTGCACTTTTTTGTTTCAATTGACTGAAATTTAAACACAACAATGGAATGTGTGATTTCAAAGACATTCATACTGTCTTGTAATATTCCATGTTGCAAAACCATGGGTATTAAGAATTGAGCAACCCACCATGAGACAACCCTTTACATTTAAACAAGGACATTCAAATAACTGAAACCGAACATTGTGTTTTCCAAATTCCAATTATTTTGTGCACTTCTTTTTTCATTCATGTGAAATTTAAATGCAATTTATGCCCAAATTAAAAGTCCTTATAAATTTTGAAAGGGCTTTTAAATACATTGAGACTGTCTATATTACAAAAGCTCTTGAAGGCATTGTTTCTGTTTAGTAAGAATGCATGTTGGAAAACCCTAGGTGTTAAGAAATGAGCAATGCATATACTATTCTAAAACCCTATGCAAGTGAGAAGACACAATGTGTTTTCCAACACTACAAATAATGCAAGCATTTTATTTGTTTCAATCAGATAAAGAAACCGAAATGACATTTGGAATGTACCAAAGATTTGTTCCAAAATTTGAAAGTGGAATTCATTAAATTCTTGGCACCTCTTTTTCCTATTTGCAAATAATGGTTTCAAATGCCATGTTTCTCTAGGTTTTTCTCCATTCCAAAATATGAGTTTGAAAACCCACTGGTGCTGACACATTTTCTCGGCTACGAGATAGGCCACAAAGTGAACATCTGACCGTCAAGTCTTTCTATCGGTGCTATTTGTCTGTTCGGCCACCTTTTCCGTCGGGGTGTTTTGTTCCAATCAGATGAAGAAAGTGAAATGAGATTTTGACTGTAGCAAAGTAAAATTTGAAAGTGGAATTCATTATAATTACATTCTTGGAGCATACCAAAACAAAATTGTTACATATTGCGCATGGTTTTTGATTTCTCTAAACGTTATTCTGTAATTTCACTCATATTTCCACAATGGGTTGTCAGTTATTTCATTAAGCAATCACAAAATTTCATATTTCATGTTACTCGCTACCAACCTACAAAACGTAGCTGTGGAAAATGGGACCTCGTCTGGGAATTTTTCTATTTGCAAATAATGGTTTTCAATGACATGTTTTGGGATTTTTTCCATGCCGAACAATTATTTTGAAAACAAGATGACTGTTATGATGCATGTGACATGCATTTTTGTAGGGAGAATAGCCTGCTCCCAATTTCATAAGGTGATCTCCTTACGACATGCCTTACACATGATAATGTATTTCCCTTCTTCAGGGATAAGACATGTCTGCTTATCATTCCTAGTTGATTTGTGGATTCAATTGTGTAAGGATTTTTGCATGAACATTTCAGATCAGACTCTGTGATCCAACATCATGATGAGTGATGTTGTTTTCTTCATCTTGATGATGGATCATAGAGTGTGATCTGAAACGTTGATGCAAGAATTCTTACATAATCGAATCCACAAATCAACTAGTAATAATAAATATGGATTGTGGAAAATTCATATCATTTATAATGTCTGATTATGTTATCATTTCAAACACATGTTTTTTCAGGGACAATAGCTTGATTTTACTATATTTTGTAGGGAGATTAGCTTCTGCCTTGTAATTAGACGTCACTATTTTCCCTAGAAGAATGCATGTCAGAGGCATCATAACATACAAAAAACCTATGATGGGACGGCATAATGTGGAAAATAATTGAAGGTTGGAAAACATTGTGTTGTGAGTTCTTTCATTCTGCATGTTGGAATCTGAAGGTTTGACAACACAGGGTGGAGTTGCAAGTGTGGGATATATAAAAGCATCCAAATTCAACTTAGGGGTGATTAACGAATTGGGATGTTACTTGTGAAGGTTTTGTAAATGGTAATTGGTTTGTAGGTATAATAACACGTAGTGTTTTCCAACCTGCAATTACACATTGTTGACCTTGGAATTCTATGAAAATGTTGACCTCTCCATGCTCGATACAAGCATTAGACAAAAGACATGTCAACATTTCATGACAACTGGGCATCTTTGGAGCTACTTTGCAATATTTTCAAAACAAGCTCTTCTCTCCAACACACATGACCACCTCTTCCACAATCTCATCCAGTTAGCTCCATGTTGATGGAAGGTGTCATCCATGTATGATGGAGAGAAGTGCATGTTTTGGAAATGAGAAAGGTATGCTTGAAAGTTTCCTAGTTGTCGTGAAATGTTGTCGTGCTGGTGGGGTGGGGGGGGACAACCCTGTGTGTTTTCTATCCTACAAATTTTTGTGTGCATATTATGTTTGAAATGTATAACGGTATTAAAATGGAATGTTTGCTGCAAGTAAGGGTTGCTATAAAATATGAAGGTGAACTTCAATACACTGTGTTCTTACAATCTGCATAACAAAGAGTGTTGTCTTTCAAGAAGAATTGAGAAGCAAGGGACAACCCTCTGTGTTTTCCATCATGCAACTTTTGCTAGAAGCAAGGGCAGTTATAAAATATGAAGGTGAACTTCAATACATTGTCTTCTTATGGTGTGCATAACACTAACTATTGTCTTTGAAGAAGATTTGAAAAGTGTGGGACAACCCTGTGTTTTTTCCATCCTACAACTTTTATGTGCATCTTCTATTCAAAACGTATTACGATATTCAAATGGAATGTTTGCTACATGTAATGGGTTGTTATAAAATATGAATGTGAACTTCAATACAGTGTTTTGTTATAGTCCGCATAATAGAAAGTGTTGTCTCTGAAGAAGAATAAAGAAGCGAGGGAAAACCCTGTTAACCAAATTGAGGTGGGGGGAGTAACCAATAGGGTTGTTTCTTCTAAAGGGTTTTAGAATAGTTTGTGGGTTGCATGGTTTATAAAACCCTATGTTTTCCAACCTGAAAATTCATATAACAGTTTGAATGTCTTGAAAATATTTTCTTATTTAGGTTGTATGAATGTAAAAAAGGAACGTCCAAAAATTACAACTCTTAGTTATGGTATAAATTGCAATTCACTATCTTCATGTGATTGAAAAAAATAAATGGATAAAATAATTGCATGTTGTAAAACACAATGGGTTACTTGTATAACATTTTACAATAGTGTGGGTTGTGTGTTTCAAATTCTTCTTTTCATTGAAAATAGATATGCTTGATTCTACAAATGGTGCAATAAATTTTGGAACTTTAACGGTCCATAACACTTGCAACAATTTTACAATTTACAGGAAACCAAGGATGTGAGTAGTTAAGGGGAAATTGCTACCTACACTGAAGAATGTCATTGATGTGGATAAAACACCTGAAAGGGTGTGTAGTGGCACGTCTTCTTCAGGGCGGTCGTGTTCACGAAACGTGCAGGTAAGATATGGTAATTACAAGATGCAATCAAATGTATAATTTTAATCTCTCATAAGTGGTTACAATGTTGAATGGAAAGTGGGAATGTTTTAATCAGGAGGAAACAACCACGATATAGAGGAAGTCCCCTCATTTAAGGAAAACAGTGAACCCTAAGGAAACAACATGTTTAGTAATTGATTGTGAACTTCCAATTTCCATTTCCTTCCTATGCGTCAATCATAATGCTTTACAATTTTAGTTAGAAAATATCATGTCTTTTACAAATATGCTGATTTGGGTAGTATATCATTCCTTTGATTTAGGAAAATAATCAAGGAGACCATCACGCTCATTCCATAGTCCATGGCCGCAAGGAAAAGTGTGCAAAGTGTGCAAAGGGAGACCCTACGGATGGAGAGGGACCCAATGAAGCACAAGGTGATGTGGTGGATAGGAAGGTAGATATAATAGCTGAATTATTGCATTGTTTTGTTGTGTGTATATGTTGCACATTCAATTTGTTTGAATATCAAATATATTAAGCAATTTTGCTTTCCAAATTTGCTGTGTAGGTTGCTGCTGAATACAAAAGAGAAGTGGTGAATGGTAGATATATATATTATTGTATTATAGAAGAATGTATGAGAAAGTATTATGATTGGAGAGTGTTTAGCATGCATAGGTTTCAGCATCACCGCCTTCCTATTCTTGAGGCACTAAAGCATGGCCAAACTGCGTTGGGGGGGAACCAAAATAGCCCACTCCTCCCCTTGATAAATTGAAAGAGTACATTCTAAAGAAGGTGGAAAATACAAAGTACCAAATGAATCTATGACAACATTTGCAACAAAAGCGTGTTATTAGACGTGTTTATGCAAAATATGGGAAACATAGCTTCCTTCAACTTCCCCAACAAGGAAAGGATGAGGTGAAGAGGAAAATGGTGTTACACAAAAGTGACAAGAGGAAGGAGTAGAGAAGGAAAACAATATTACAATTGCAAGAGAGAAAGAGACGGGAAGTAATGGTAATGTTGAATTGAACTGTTAATTCTGAATTTTCCTTGCTTCATATTTTCTGTTATGATGCATACAAGGTTTAGTTAACATTAACTTACATGACATGATAGGGTGATGGTCAAGAAGTAGTTTCTTCCCCCGAGCATAGTATTGTTCATTCCCTAGAGGAAGTTGTGCCCACAAAAGGTGAGGTCGATGTTGTTCCTACCAACCCTGTGTCTAACATTCAGAAGAAGCATCGTGCAAGGTTGAAAGTTTCAAGGTAGCCTCTGAAGAAGAAACAACAACAAATGGTGATCTTGAAATATTCTATTTAATCTAATGTTTGTTTTGATTATTTGAATGAATTGGTTGATGCAATTGACTTTTGATGCGATGTTTCAATTCCTCCAATTGCAGAACAATGATGAACAATGAACTGTTGCCCTCGAGCAGGTCTTTGTTGTAGTGGAAGATGAAGCATTGCCCACAGAAGCACAAGATGATGTTGTTCCTCCCAACCCCTTGTCTAACATTGAGAAGAAGAAGAAGCATGTATAGTTTAAAATTTCTTCATGCCCTCACAAGAAGAAACAATCATAAATGGTGATTTCAATATCTTCTATTTGATGCTTGTTTTGATTATTTCAATGAATTCGTTGCATGCATTTGAATTTGATGTGACGTTTCAATTCATGCTATTACAGGGGAATGATGAATAGTGGAGTCCTGCACTCAAAGAGGATACTCTTGAGTTGGAAGATGAGTTGGAGGCCATGGATGAACAAGATGATGTTCCTCCCAACCTATCGTATAACATTAAGAAGAAGAAGAAGAAGAAGAAGGACCGTATATAGTTTAACGTTTCCTTCCACCCTTACAAGAAGAAGCAAGAACAAACATTGATTTCCAAATATTCTATTTCATGTTTGTTTTGATTATTTCAATGAATTGGTTGCTTGCATCTGAATCTGACGTGACATTTCAAATCTTGCTATTATAGGGCAACGATGAACAATGGAGTCCTGCCCTCAATGAGGATACTCATGATTGGGAAGATGAAGCACACACCATGGAAGAACAAGATCATATTATTCCTCCCAACCCACCATATACCATTGAGAAGAAGAAGAAGAAGGACCGTATATAGTCTAAAGATTCCTCACGCCCTCACAAGAAGAAATGAGAAGAAATGGTGATTTCAAAATCTTCTATTTAATGTTTGTTTTGATTATTTCAATGAATTCGTTGCATGCATTTGAATTTCATGTGACGTTTCAATTCTTGTTGTTACAGGTGAATGATGAACAATAGAGTCCTACCCTCCAATAAGATACTATTGATTTCGATGATGAAGCCGGGGACATGGAAGAAGAAGATGATGTTGTTCCTCCCAACCCCCTGTCTACTAATTTTTAGAGGAAGAAGGAGTGTATACAGTCTAAATATTCATCACGCCCTCACAAGAAGAAACAAGAAGAAACAGTGATTTCCAAATCTTCTATTTAATGTTTTATTTCATTATTTCAATGAATTCATTGCATGCATCTGAATGTGATGTGACATTTCAATTCCTGCTATTACAGGGCAATGATGAACAACGAAGTCCTACCCTCCAACCAAGTTCAAGGGAAGACGAAGCAGATGCCATGGAAGAACAAGATGATGTTGTTCCTCCCAACCTGCCATCTAATAATGTTGAGAAGAAGGAGTGTATAT
>VDFB02325407.1:0-20730 GCA_007258455.2 Sequoia sempervirens
CAAACCCCCCACGAGAACCCTCATCATAACTTCCAACCAAGAAAAAGAGATGATCAGAAAAGGAAGAGGGAAAAGCCCTGACTGGTTGAATCTCCAAGCAAGCAAGAACACCCACCAGCAAATGCTGGCAATAGTAGTAGGAAGGGGTAAAGAAGGCCATCACTGCAACACTAGGCTCAACAACAATAAACCTAACAAGCTCAAAAGGACTATGAACCATAGCTCACCGCAACAAGCAAATGATCAAGGAGGATTTGAAAAAAATATTGTAGAAAATACCCGCCACCCACAACCAAGCCTCATGAACCTTACATAGGGAGGGAATGAAAACAAGATTGCAAGAAGCACAATATCCACAACCCATCACAAAACCCTACATACTCAACAAAGTAGTGCCATTCACAAGACACTTGGCATGATCAAAGCTCTTATTGATGATCTTCACACCCAAAAGAGAATAAAAACCTCAAAAATTCTACTTGTGGGAACCACCAACAAATGACCAAGGAAGAGAAAACAGTCCCTGAAACACAAAAGCCACACACACCAATGGCCGTGAGCAAAACTGCAACCAGGGACTGAGCAGCAGAAACCCCAATCTAGGGGTCGAGCAGAGCAACACTGCTAGAAAATACTCCAAGACCAACCAAAGCCCACGACAGAGGAGAAGGAGTAGATGAAATCTCTAACTCAATCTAGATCGTCATCCCCATCTTCGCCTGAATCACCAAATTGTTGTACCTCCTAATTGTCTTTTGATGCAATGCCATAATTTTTGCTAACAATTGTTCAAAAGAAATACCATTCTCAGTAGCACTTTTCTCCATTTCTATTTTGACCTCATCCAAAGAATCCTTGTTTCTCAAGTTTTCAATCAAGGGTTTACTTTGATGTTGAATTCTACTTGCAACATTCTTATTGAGCACAATCATTGATCGAATGGTGTCACATGGATCATGCTGCCAATGACAAATAGCATCAAAATAAAAAAATTTCAAAAGATTATGTGCCACACTAAATGCTTTCCTCTCGAATGTGAACCCTCCACATGAAAATGTAAAGAAGGAAATAAGGTCTTCTTTTGTTGATCGACAAAGTGTGTAGTTCATCAATACTTTGCATCTTCCTTTACATATATTCCAATGCAAAACCATTTTATCACATGTATTGGTTTGTATGGTTGTACCCCAATCCATAAAATATTAGCACATTATATTCTTCCATTAAGTACCAATCATCAAATTGTATTTTTTTTCCTAGTTGAATGCAATTTCTACATGACATAGGCAATCTAGGCATTGAAGTATTTGTAATTTCTTGATGCAATGGAGCCAAAAAGTAGTCTACAAAATGACTATAGTTCCTTCGAGAATCATTCATCCTTATCTCAATGGTCCATTCATATATTGGAGCCATTTTATTTCCTCAACATTACCATATAGGGTTGAATCAAGCTGTGGTTTGAAACATTCCTAAATTTGAATAGAAAATATATAATAAGTAGGTTGTAAACCTAAATGTCTTGGTGGAACCTCCTTTAATCATTAAAAATTGTTTATGCATGGATTCTACAATGTGCTCCATAAAATTATATTTGACATGTGGAACACCATAATGGACATTATATACCATTTCAAGGAGGCTTGCACCCACTTCGAAATTGCTATCCAGTATGAGGAAAAATGCTAGCATGGAAATAAAATCCTGAACCCATGGCCTAAAATTATCCAAATCATAAGGAGGCTTATGATCACCTTTCAATTTTTTTCTATCATGAACTATTTTATTCATATGAAAGATTTTTCTCCATTTCAATCCACTACTTCATACTAGCAAGCTTTTCTAGGTCGAAGGTGGACATTTCCAAATTCTTCTACAAAACTCAACACTTTTCCTTCCAAGTTCTTCTGCATTAATGGATAACAATTCTTCTTGCTATCTTTATTAACAATTGCTCTTTTGTTATCATCATAATTTTGGGCATAGACCATGATTAATTCTGGGCAAGGGAAAACCTCATGTAACATCATGTGCCCTAATCCTATTACCCACAGTGCACTGATACTATTAACTTGAATTTTCTTTGTAGCCTTATTCTGAGATGAAAATCTAAGTTCTGAGGTACTCCTACCATAGGTTTCAGGATCATAAATATCATGGTATTCATCAGTGAAACCTGGGGTCTTAAGCAATTTTGCATAATGTATTTTATCCGAACATTTCTAGTGGTATCGTGGTGACATGCTTATACAATGTAGAAATTGTGAATTCCCTGCCAATCCTCCCTTAAATTTCTTAATTTAAGTCTTCTTAACCTCTAAACCCAAACTTCAAAGCTTGATGTAAAATAAGATTTTTAAGAAACATCAAATGAAGCCGCATGATTTCTTTCTACTTACCTAGATTTTGATTCTTGAAAATATTAATGTTGGACAGCTGTGGAACCGGGTTACTAGAATGGATTTGTTGGAAGTGGAATTGTGGAACCCAGAACAAGGTGTTGCACTACAATGAGCAAATTGAAGACTGAAATCTCCTTGTGTGTTGACCCTCTCACTTAAAAATAAAATCACTTAGCAGTAGAAAGTAATTTTTTTTTTGAACATTAAAGTGAATGAAATGTCTCGTCGTCTACTTGTTGCTTCTGGAATACACAATTAGTACATGGCTGGCAACATTTAAAACAAGCCATTTAGTCTTGCATTGACAACAAATTATAAACTGTTGACCTTTGTAAATCTAACGGTTAAAGGTCAATTTCAGAGGTTGAAGTTCGCAAGCCTAGCACTCTGTGCATTTCATTCCAAAATGCAACTACAACCATACATTAATGTTCATCGAATAGTTGAGTAATTTATGATATAAATAATAAACATGTGTTTTAAAGTTGTTTTAAACTTTAATGTGCTAGGATTATCAAGGCCAAGGGGTCGGTAACTTAACATTGCAAAGGATGTAATAAAATGAATAATGATACCGAGAACCAGGGGAGAAGGTCAACGACAATTAGAAATCAGTAACATTTCGGTAAACCCTAACAAGAGTGACAAATTTTAGTGTTTATAATGTTTTTTTTCAATTTGATGGAAACTTTCTTTTTTCATTTGTATTAATTTATGTTTTACTTTTAAATCTACATGCAATTATTTCATAAATAGATAATACTTAATTTCTTAAAGGAAAAAAAAATTGATTTGAATAGATTCATAGACACTGAACTCAAAAAATAACTCTTTACTGTAAATGAATAACAAAGAATAACACAACACAACCATTTATTTTATTACAACTAAATTACAATGTCACATTATTACATATCTTTTTAAAGATGAGTAGCTGCAGAGTAGGAAATCTCCTATTTTGTATAAATAACATATGTCACTTTACATAGACACAATTTATTCCAAGTTGTTTCTCATGACAATGGATTGCAAATTGATTCCAATTTCCAAGCTTCTGCTGGTGAAAACGTAATACAAATGTGACACTAAAAATAAATGCATGATTCCAAGATTCTGCTGGTGACAACATAATACAAATGTGGCTTTGAAAATAAACACAAGGGATTCGCTTGACCAACCATGTTGGGGAAAAGGGAGCTATGAAGATACAAAATGTACTTATCCCCTTTGAGAACTAGAATCATGTAGAAGATGAGGGGTAGTAAAATTGCTCCCATCTTCTACCTGTAGCCTCCATGCATCAGGATAACACTTATCTCTATCAAAGCTCCTCATCCTATTTCAAAACCTATCTGAGAAGTTAGGGAAACCAAATCAACTTCTTTCCAATTCCACCCATTTTGAACTTGAAGGAAATTGGTCTTTTACTCTGTAACTACATAACTGGAGGCATGAGAATTTAGAGTATCCCTAATAATACCACATCATCTTCTTCTCAAATCCTTATTAACCCTAAAAAATGACAACCCTTATGCCACTATCCACTATCACTATCCCTATTTATGGGCCACCAGTGCCGCTACCATCTTGATTCACGTAGACTAAAAAACTAACTTAACCAATTCGTGTAACTTAAGCCTTACATGTATAATTAAAATGTTTAATTTGATTGACGTCTAGCTACATGCAAACTGTACCTCAAGTTGACAAGCTATCAAAATCGCCAGACTGCCAGTGCCACTCAAATGATATGAAATCATTACAAATATTTTTTCATTAAAGCTATGAGTTTTCCAATCAATTGCTTCAGATGCTCATATGGCATTAATTGCCGCCCACAGTACGACTACCACACTTTCTTCAAAAAGATTGAGAATTTTAATAAAATGAAATGTAGTACGTCGAGGCATTGAAAAGAGAGAATGAGTGATGAGTGATGAGCCTTGATCTCTCCACGTGTCCGCATCTAACGGTTCTAGTGTTATTCCAGAGGTTTCAATTCACAAGTCTAGTGCTTTAGATATTTACTTCCGAAATGCAACTACAACTGTCTATCAAAAATTCATCGAACGATCATGGTTATTGTTATCTCTTAAAGTTGCACCCTAGCTAAGCTACAAGACTTATCACTCTGGAGAAACATGGAATCACTCCTAGGCTATGGGTCACCTAGAACTTGGAGTGAATCTCCAGATAAGGATGGATCTTAGCTAGTTATCACCTAAAGCTACTCTACTCTACTTAATTGATAGGGGAAAGGGATAGAGAAAACATAAACTGAAAGTTGAAAGTGAAATTAAAAGGTGATACACCAAACTAAAAAGGACTATGAAACTCAAAATTTCATGCACTTGCTACAATAATAGAAATTACACTTGCATAACTTGTTATTGCATGCTTTTGCATAAGTGTTTCACAAAAAATTCCTAGTGCTCAAACTCCTGGGTGGAAGATAACTTCACAACTAAAAGCCATTTACACTTTTTTGACACAGTTTGCAACCTGCATTAGCATACTTTTTGCATAAAGGTACTAAAATATGAGACAAAGTTATAAGGAAATGGACATTACCTCAAAAATAACTTGATCAATCAGTTGACTGTACACAATAATGCAAAGAAAAAGTAGGAAAAATCTCATATCAATTACATCCAAGGCCTTCACCATATTTCATATTCAAAACACGAGTTACAAAAGGATGCTAAAATTTAACAAAGGACTCCCAAAGTCACTAAGTCAAAAACTACATCAAGAAGAACTGAGTACAATGAGCCCTAAAGTGACTATATCTCAAAATTTCCTCCCAAAATCCACCAAAAGAGAAACTAAAAAATGATTGGGGTCAGATGCCCCCAAAATTCCATGAATCTAGCAATTGCATCTCCTCCAAAAAGACTCCAATAGGCTGAAAAGGTCAAGTTTGACCAATCCTATCATAAAGGCACAAGAAACTGATGCCTAAATCCTCTCCAAGTGCTCCAAAAAGTAAATAAAGGCTCCCTATATGCTCTCCCAATGTTTTCCAAATGGTCAAAATAGCATCCTTGATTCGTGGCACATGTTTGCAAACTTCTCTCAACTCCCCTATATGCTCTCAAAGTATGAAAACCCAATAACAACACATACATACTTTGACAAGGCATGACTCCATCATTTTTTCATTTAAAAGAGAAATTTAATTAAGCGTTTTATAATAACACTTAATCCAAATTCTTTACATTTATAATTTATGCTAAAAATGATATGAGGTCGACCATATGAGTCAAATACAAAAGAAGCATAAGTTAAGACCTTACACAAGGCATATGCAAGTGGAGAAAAGGTCACTAGACATAAGTCTTGACCAAGGAATACAATAATCAACATGAAATGTTTAAAATAAAGTGATAAAATACCACTTTATGTTGGCCAAAGAGATAGGGTTTAAAAACCCTAGACACAAAACTAAGCCAAAGAAAAAAAAACTCATTTCATTTTACACTCGAGTCTTCTGGAAACTCATGGCCGCTAGCATAGGGGTTTCGAGAGTCTTCAATGGCTAATTCTTACGACTCAGGGGGGATTTTCTCTACGTTTCCTTGATGATGTGTTTCCTTGATGATTTTCTCAATGAAACACTGGTAAGTTATTTTTTGAAAACAACAGTGAGTAATAAGCTTCATCTTATTGATTTCTGGGCCTTTAGGCCATGACACCTATAGCTCTTTCTAATGCATTTTCATATGCTTCATTTTTTTTTTCTGTTGACTTCTTCTTTGTTTGGCCGCCATGAAGATCTCCCTTTGAGCTTTGGGAAAGCAATTCAGACAAATTTTGGAGAACAAAAACAATTAACAGTTGGGTAAGCTTTGAGCCCTGTTGTCTCCATATATATTCTGTTTCTTTTGCAAAGAAACCAAAGATCTTTTACTCGAATGTCCGCGGCCATATCTTTTAGTTGATTTTTAAAAGAGCCCATTCTACATTTGCTTCCATTTCTAGAAAAACCCAAGTGGGTTTCAATGTATTGTGAAAAAGAAGTATCTCATGTAGATTTCTCTTCTATTTGCAAAAAAAAAAAGGTTTATTTGTTTCAATAGCTACAACCATATCTATATTTTACAAGTGCTTGAAGTTGTTAATGGGTTATCAAAACCTACGACCTCTATTCATGATTTTTTTCCTTGTACATGCCATTTTCCTTGCATATTTACTCAAACCGTGTGTTTCATGGCTCAGCCTTTTCAATTCATGGCTGCTAGGGTTTGCATTTTAATAGGTCGAGGCTCGACATTTTACCTTTTTGGAAAAAATCAAAGCATAATCTTCACTTTCCTGCCCCCATTTCTATATTCATGCTTTCAGGACAAACCCCCAAATGGGTCTCTATTATTTTGAGAATAAAAATGTTTCTCCCAAGGCGCGGCCATGAGAGCTTCATCTTCTTGCATACAATATACTGAGGGTTCTTCTGATTTGCTATTGATAAATGCTTCCTTGTTAAATAGAAAATGATCTAAAAAAATGATCCAATGCCATTGCACAGTACAAATGTAACTCATAAACTTAATGCACCTTTTTCCATACCTTAATGAAAACTACCCTTTTCACCTTTGCACAGGCTTTCACCACTTATCACAGGTTTCCACCACTATGAATGTCACATGTTTTTCTAAATGACAGTAATGTGGTTACTATGCCCTTCCAACAAGCAGTTACTTTTTTCCCCTTGCGTATTACTGTCTTTTTCCTTCAACTCATGAAAACATTGCTATATTATTTTATGACATTTCATTAATGTGTGCATAGAATCTCAAAATATGTTCATGCACTGTGACTTTGTGTGGTCTTTAACTCCATTATGAATTCTTGGGCAACCTAATTTGAGTGCTCTCATCTATACTCTTTGATAGGATACTGTCCCTGTGTACTACCTCTTAATGCTGTCTTGTTATCTGAATTCATTAGTTGCATTATTGTGGGCTACCCCTAAAATACTCATTGAATTCTGTCAATTGCAAACTTCTTACTTTCAAAGGTCTTAAACTCTTGTGGTTGCTTCTAACAAAATTTGGTTGTCATGTTGTTTAAAATCTCATTCAAAGTTCAATGTCTTCATGGAAGACCTATGATATATGCCCTATCACTTTCTTACTTTGCATAAATCTATGCAATGCTTCTTGTCATTTCACCACTATATTTTGGACAGTGAATTAGTCTTGCCATTGGTTGTGATCAGCATGCTCACATTAACTTCTCAAAATCTATCCATAGAAGATTCTCAAGTGACTAACCTATCTTTTGGAAAGGTCACCTTTATCTTTTACTCTCTTTGTTGTGCTTCACTGAAAACTCATATTATTATAGATGATTGTCATTAATCAGTTTTCTTTCATGGTAACTTCCCTCATTTGATAACTTCTTGTGAATGATGATTATCCTCATTAACATTGTCAATGCCATTGTACTTGATGAGTACCATTGTTTGGTTTTTACTACATTGTGATTCCATTGAGTATCAATTTATCATTTATACCAGTGAATTCATCAACCTCACTGCTATGAATGATGGATTCATCCTTGATTGCATCACAATATCATAGAAGACATTGTAATATTATCTTGTCAAAACACAAATTGAAAGCACGTTGGGCTCAACCCTTGTGGGAGCCACATTTTATCCCACATGATTTAATCAAATGAATTAGAATAGCAACAATGATTTCACCTATACCTGTACAAGAAGCAAACATATTAGATAAAAACAAAGCATACGATGGATGTTTATGTTAATTCCTTTATTTTCCTGGACATTTGTGGTATGCAAGCTATTTTAATGCAGATGAAGGTCAAGCTATATATGTTTATAGATGTTTGCAGATATACTGATTGGTCATCCTTCATTGCTCTAACCAAACCTCATCTCACTCATGCAGGAATCCTAGGAACAACAATAAGAAAAAACTGGAGATTGGACAAACGTGAAGAACTGAAGCTGATGCAGGACAGATAATTGGGACTTGTCATTCAGGCAATGACAGGTTCCTTATCTTTCAATGTGAATTTATATTTTTTATATCTTCAAATGTATAGTTTTTCTTTTATTTGCATTAAAACAGTTAGTTCCACGGCCTGTGTGGAACACCATACATTTACATTGTCAATAAAGATTACAATTTTGAAAATATTGTGCATTTTCTCCTATGTTATATGCATCTACATAATACAATGTATTAATGTAATCTTTTGATTTTTCTTTTATGCACATGAATGTGACATAGCAGAGTAAAAATGTACCTTCTTTTCACTTGTAAAACATAATAGCTCTACTTGTTTGAGCTAGTAGCTAAAAAAGGTAACAATTATATTGATTCATGCTAACATCTATCTACAAATATGGGATATCCTTTGCACATATTTCCTTCATAATTTCATTACTTTGGTTTGGGGATTCAATTATTTTATAAGGTTGATGATTCAACCTTTTTTGGCCTTTACACCCTTTGTGTAAAAAATTCTTAAGTTTTTAAGCCCTGGTTCTACGTTCTTCCTAGGTGGTCCCTCTTTTTAAAGAAACTTTATACACATGCGTAATTCTGCCACTTAGTTCTTCTATCGCTCATGAGTCATCACTAAAATCCTTCAACCCATCGGGTTCATTACCATGATGAGAGATGGGCCTTGATCTCACCATGTGTCTGCATCTAATGGTTCTAGTGTTATTTTAGAGGTTTCAATTCACAAATATAGTGCTTTAGAGATTTATTTCTGAAATGCAACTACAACTGTCCATCAAAAATTCATCGAACGATCGCGGTTATATTGATTTTCATTAACATTTCGCCATTGAAATTTTTTTATTAGTTTGAGATTATACTAATTCGCTAGTTTTTTTTCTTATGCATTTGAAAATAGGTTTAATTCGCCAATGAATATATTTTTTGGTTTGAAAAAAGTTTTAATTTCCAACGAAATTGTTTTTTCTATTTTGAAAACAAGTTTAATTCGCCAATGGAAATATTTTCTAGGTTTGAAAATAGATTTTAATCGCCAATGGAAATATTTTCTAGGTTTGAAAATAGATTTTAATACCAATGAAAATATTTTATTGGTTTAAAATAAATTGCAATTCGCCAGGATTTTCCACAGACTTCTAGCGATTAGAAAAGATTCGCCAATTGAGACTATTTTTTTCCTGAAAAATGAAAAAATTCCACTAAAATTAATATTTTTATCAGGAAGTATACAAGATTTTCCAGGATTTTACAGCTTCATCGAGGGGGGGTTTCTTAAAGTTTTCCCTGATCCAAGAACATGATCATCACTCACACATTGTAATAATAGGATGAGATTGGTATATTATCCCATCCTTATAACTAAAAATATCATAGCACACATTCACAATGATGTAGGATCAAAATACAAACCTTTAGTTCAATCACCCAAGAGGTAGGATGATTAGGAGGTCCAATACCTTACCCAATCACATAAATACTAGTCATTCCTGAAAGAAGCAAGATACACAAAAACGCTTCCTAACAGAAATCTAAGAGGAGAGATGTCCAATTTTAATTCTTTTTACAGTTACAATATGAGATGTATAATAAAAATATTAATAACATAACATCACATGCAAGTATAGAAGCTCACAATACAAGATATACGTGGGAAAAACCCTTTTAGAAGAGAAACTCCACACTCCAAAACCTGCACAATGTATTATCAAATCAATGGTGATTACAATACACTTCAAATGCAAGTTCTTCTCGGAGTATGCACAAATATTTAATTTTTGTGCAATTCCAACAGCATAACAATACCTACAAAGTAAACCATAAAAACTACATCCATAAGGACCTTATCTATAGAGAAATGTAAGCATAGATGAAGCTTCATGAGAAAGCAACAAGGGATGGGCATCCAAATCCATGTGGCACATGTTTCCAACCCATAGTTGACATTTGTGACACTTTTCCAATGATTCCTTGCCCCCTTATATGCCTTCATACTTGGGTGCCCCAAAATTTCCCCAAATAGGTATGACAAATTATTTACAATGTTATAGAATCCATCATATATGACAAGTCTTATAACTATAAGAGAATTTTTCATAACCAACTAATAATAAAATATGCTTCTTACATTCTCTTACAAATTTTCATAAGTCAAACTTGGGTGCCCACTTTCCTATGCAAGTCCAATCCATCATAGAATCTAGCTCTTATGCATCATGAATTTATCATAGGAATCCTTCATAAGATCATCATAGGAATCCGCCATAAAATCATCATAAGAATCCCTCAAAGATGTTGAAACATGCCAAGGAATCTCTTCCCAAAGTGGAATGCCTACATTGCATTATGGGGACCACAACATCCTTGTAACCTTCCATGTCACCTTGCATATCACCTTCCAACATATCGACAACTCATTGTGCCAAGTCATATTAGATGACAAATAAATATGAACAAGAAATTACAACATAGGAATAATTGAATTAATATTTTAATGCTAGGAAATTGAAAAGGTTGATACATCTTAATTGCCAACATTCTCCCACTTGTTGAACACCTTTCAAGATCCAATCTAACCAAGTAATCAATTGCTAGGGGTTGAAAGCTCCATAGACTCCAAACACCATATGAAATTCTCCATGCTCACTAGCTTCATCAAGGAATCTATAACATTCATCAAAATATCAACTTTTTGAATATGTACCTTCCCATATTCCACCATGTCATGGAAAAAATGGAACTGAACATCAATATGCTTTGTTCTAACATGGAAGGTTGGATTCACTGCTAAGAAAATAACACTCTGACTATCACTACAAATAGTAATCATTCTTCCATCAAGCCCAACATTTAAACATAATCTTCGAAGCCAAATGACTTCTTTGCAAGCATGAGTAGCTGCCATGTACTTTGATTTTGTAGTGGACAAAATGACTACATATTATTGCTTACTCATCCAATTGATAGCACCACCAAACATAGTAAAAACGTAAGCACTAATGGGTATTTTTTTCAATATCACCTGCCCAATTTGAATCCATGAATACAAACTGAATGCAAAGATCCTATAGGATGTCCATAATAACATAAGGAATACTCAGAAGTACCCCATACATACTTGAATACTCTCTTTATTGTATACCAATGCACTCATCTAGGATTAGTCATGAAATGGATAATGACTCCCATTGCTTGGGCAATGTCTAGTCTTGTATAGACCATGGCATACATCAAAATTCAAAAAAAACTAGCATGAGGTACTCTCATCATATCCTCCACCTCACTAGGAGATTTTGGATAATTTGAAACTGATAGCTTTGTTCCCATCACAATAGGAACATACAACAATCTACAAGCTACCATGCTAAATCTCTCCAACAAAGAATTGACATACTTACTCTAGTATAACCATTTTTTCCCCCTATCTCTTCCGACTTTCATACCCAAAATGTACATAGTTATACATAAATCCTTCATTTCAAATTGTGATGAAAGCTAAGAATTTAACTCAAAAATAAAAGATTTACCGTTCCCAATGAACAACATATCATCTTGACATACAATGCAATAATGAGGATGTGATCATCAATTGTTTTGAAATAAACATAATGATCTAATTTTGATCTCAAAAATCATAAACTCAACACAAAGGAATCAAAATTTTGGTACCACATCCTAGGTGACTGAACATTGAAACCATACAAAGAATTTTTCAACTTGCAAACCAAATTTCCATACCTTTCACATTGTAATTCTTTGGTCGTGACATATGGATTTCTTCCTCCAAATCACCATGAAGGAAAGTTGTCTTCACATCCATCTATTCAATCTTTAATCATATACAACAACAAGAGAACAAAAATATAATAGGTGTCAACTTTGCAATAGGAGAAAAAAAATCACCATAATCAATTCCCTCAACCTATGAATAACCCTTCGTGACCAAACTTACCTTGGATATCTCAACACTTCCATCTAAACTAAAATTTTTCTTGAACACCCATTTGCAACCAAATGGTTTACATCCATGAAGCAAGGGCACCAAATCCAAAGTGTCATTTATATTTAATGCAGCCATCTCATCCATGGCCTTTATCCAAGAATCTACATCACTCATACCCATAGCCTCCCTTACAATCCTAGGATCACCAGTGTTAGAAATCAAAGCAAAAATACAACTAGAATCATGCAATAAATACCCAAACCTATCAGGTTGATGCCTTATCCATGTAGACCTCCTCAAAGGTTGTGGTTGAGTTTTTTTATCTTATTCTAAAATTTTAGAGCTTCTTGAGCTCTCCTCATCATCAAGTTCAACAGGTGTTTTTGGTTCTTATTTCTCAAGGGTAGGAGGAAGATGAACCACATCCTCTTTCTTTTCTTCTTTCTTTGGCTATTAAACACCTATAGGAGTAATGAGTTCCCTGAAAATAAAATTTATGCTATATATAACCCTTTCAACCACAAGATCCCAAAGGTTGTAACCTTTCACATCAATGCCATAATTAATGAAAATAATCTTTATTGCCTTGTTCTCCAACTTAGACCTCTTCTCTTGAGGCACATGATCATATACCTCACAACCAATACTCAAATATGTCTCAATGAAGGAATTTTACCATAACATACCTCCATGAGTGTCTTATGCACAAGCGTTGAGCTAGGAGACTTGTTAACCAGGTAGCAAGTAGTGGCAATAGCTTTAGCCCAAAATTTTTGTTTAAGGCTAGCTCCACTAACCATACTCTTAGCCCTCTCCATCAATGTCCTGTTCATTCTCTTTGCAAATCCATTCTGTTGAGGGGTATATGGAGTTGTCTTATGTCTTTCAATCCCATGTTATTTACAAAACCTGTCAAAATCTACCAGACAAAATTCACTACGATTTTCAATCATCAAAAATTTAATCTTTATATCCTTCTAATTCCCTACAAGAGCTTTAAACTATTTGAATCCATTAAAAAATTCAATTTTTCTTCCAAGGAAATAGAGTCATGTCCTTCTACTGTAATCATTAATGAATGAAATGAAATAAATAGATTTTTCAACTAAAGGAACATTAAGAGGACCAAACACATCATAATGAATCAAGTCCAACACCTTAGATGATTTATGAGAACTAGAGTAAAACTGAAAATAATTTTTCCTTCCATAATGTAGTGTTTGCAAAATCAAACTCAAGATTACAATCATTCATCCCCTTAGCATGATATTTATTTTTCAGGGTTCTAAGACCCTTCTCACCAATGTGGCCAAGCCTTTGGTACTATAACATAATTTTATTTGCTAAAAGTTTCATTTCTATAGAATGAGCATCCTTGGGTACCTAGAAAGCATGACCATCAAAAGTAGATGCAATAGTCCTCTTCACTACTAGTTTTGATGGTGAGGATGAAGACTCTAAAGTTCTCTTATTCATAAAAAAAAACTATTGCACTGGATAATGCATGCATCAAGCTAAAATAGAGTGCCAATCCAAACACCCTTAGCCAACACCACAAATCCTCTTTTCACCTTGCATCCTCCATTCGAGAAAACTACTTGCACACCCACATCATTCAATTTACTTAAAGATAAACAATTTCGTGCTAAACTAGAGATATGCAAAACACCATTGATCCCCTTCACTCTACGATAAGGGAATCAAATTAGAACTCTTCTACAACCAACAATCTTCAGATGAGAGTCATCACTTGAGTACACCTTCCTGCCATCAAACTCTTCATACTTCAAAAACCAATGCCTATGTGAGGTTATGTGGAATGATGGACAAAATTTAACCAATAAAGGAAGCAAGGTACATAAAAATGCTTCCTAACACTAATCTAAGAGGAGAGATGTACAATTTTAATTCTTTTTACATTTAAAATATGAGATGCACAATAAAGATATTAAACATAACATCACATACAAGTATAAAAGCTCACAACATAAGATATATGTGGGGAAAAACCTTTCGAGAGAAAAACCCCACACTCCAAAACCTGCACAACGTATTATCAAATCAATGGTGATTACAACACACTTGAAATGCAAGTTCTTCCAAGAGTATACAAAAATATTGAATTTTGGAGCAATTCTAATAGCATAACAATACCTACAAAATGAACCATACAAACTACTCCCACAAGCACCTTATTTATAGAGAAATACAAGCATAAAGGAAGCTTCATGAGCAAGCAACAAGGGATGGGCATCCAAATCCATGTGGCACACTTTTCCAAAATGTAGTTGAATTAAGTGACACTTGTCCAATGATTCATTACCCCCTTACATGCCTCCATACTTGGGTGCGCCAAATCTTTCCCAAATAGGTATGACAAATTCCTTACAATGCCATATATTCCATCATATATGAAAAGTCTTAGAGCTGTAAGAGTATATGTCATAACTGACTAATAATAGAAGATGTTTCTTACATTCTCTTACAACTTGTAACAGGTCAAAATTGGGTGCTCAATTTCACATACAAAGATGCTAATCAAAACTTGTCCAACCCATCATCGAAATTGGCTCTTACACATCATAACTTTGTTATAGGAATCTATCATAAGATCGTCATATGAATCCATCATAAAATCATCATAGGAATCCCTCAAAGATGTCAACACATTTCAAGGAATATCTTCCTAGAGTGGGACACCTACACTGCCTTGTGGGGACCACAACATCCTTGTCACCTTCCAACATGTCATCAACTCACCATGTCAAGTCATATTAGATGACAAATAAATATGAGCAAGAAATTACATGGACATAATTAAATTAATATTCTAATGCTAAGAAATTGTAAATGTTGATACACCTTAATTCTCAACAATTCCCATGCTAAGACATGATTTTGAAAGAAAAATAGGATTAACATATTAGGTACATAAAGTACCAATGGACCAAGAATATAGGAATTTGAGGTAGACCCTAGAGAACAACTTATCTTTAGGAAAATTTTCTAAAAAAAGTCTAAAAGTGCTCATTATACCAAATCGCCCCTTTTTCTAGATAAAATCGCTAGGTGATTCTCCAAATTTCCCATCTTGCTAGTGTAAATAATCCCTTTTGTAGACAATTAATTCCAAACATGAAACAAGGCTCAAGAGGATAGTGAGGTTCTCATAAGCATAAAAAATAGTTCCAAGGTTAATAAAAGTATCTAAAATAAGAATAAAGATATAAGTAGCTTACAACACTAAATTATGACCTTTCAAGACAAGACTCAAGGGTACACAACCTAATGTGAGTGATGGATAGCCTACTAGCACAATATAAATTTCATGTTTTGATGGTTATTTACAAATGGTTTGAACCATATATTTTTATTAAACCTAAGGTTCCTTTAGCCACATTGAGCATTCACAAATTTCACTAATTTAATTTTAACCAAAACCACTTTACCAATGACAAGCATTGACATAATACATCAAATGCGACAATCATGAAGGAGAAATATGACTACTAAACATAATGTTGAATATGCATAACCATATCATCGATGCTATCTAGTCATATAATTAAAACGATAAAATATCATAGGTTATAGTTTCATTTTAACTTCTTACAAAAATTAGATTTATTCATATTATTATAAGGATTTTTTGAAACATGCTAAATCCTTCATAAGATGGTAAGAAAAAAACTCAAATAATGACATACACTTATTAAAATGAAATTAATCTCATCCCAAACATGGATGGTTTGAAGTCTAAATAATATATATTTAATCACTAGATATATTAGAACCATAAGACCTTACTCACACCTACATTTTCTACCAAAATACAAAATACAATAAGGATAACAATTACAAGCCCACCTCAAAAAATACAAGGATGGTCATAATCTAAGATCAAATACAAGAGTACAACATTTACTTAATTTCAAGGCACAAATTATGCAAACTAAGAAAAATACTAAAGTGAAAACTCTTCTATCTACCAAGAGATATTCAAGGAGACTGATGGAAGAAATTACCCACATTTCAACCATATTAGCATCATCAAGTGTAATTGATGGTTAATGCCACTCCAGGAAACTCCCAATCTATGGAGAGAGAGAATCATGGGTACACTTATAGCAATATTGATCTCACAAACATGTAAGGGTCTCAAGAAAGACACCAAAATAATACACATAAGGGTCACACACCATTCAATTTATAACATAATATGGATAAAAAAATAAATATTAATTCAATGCACATCCACACTTGAATACACACACTAAAAAGGATTCAACACATAATTCACAACTTGGGTACTCATGACCCAACCAAATAAAGGAGAATGACATGGGCTAAAGACATGGGGTATTGACACTTCTTAAATTCAAATATGATTGTCCTTTACTATTCACTAATGCTACTCATTTCATTTTAGTTTAATTTAGGGAAGGAGGAAGACCACTATTAAAATATGATACTATTCATCCATTAACACATGCTAAACCATCATTTTACTAGAAATGATTCCATCAAGGTAAACAAGGCATGCAATAATCTCACCTATATCCAAACACTTGGAAGACCACTATTAAAATATGCTGCTATTCATCCATTAACACATGTTAAACCATCATTTTACTAGAAATAATTCCATTAAGGAAAACAAGGCATGCAATAATCTCACCTATATCCAAACACTTAATAATTTAATTTCTTAAGAAAATATTATAATGACACAAAATAATATAATATCGAACATCTCAAATTCTATTTTTTTTTTCAAGATTTTACCAATAACCATAAAATCAAGTTCTAGCATTAATGGCCATCAAGATTTTTCACTAAATTTTTTACTATAATTTAAAATGTATAATTTCAAAAAATATAATTATTACCCTCTAATACAAAAGAGTGAGGGGAATCTTTTTTCCAATCATAAAATTTTTTACAATATTTTTTCAAAAGTTCATGGGTGTTTAAAATATTTTCCAAGAAAACTAGAAACTTAACCATTTAAATTTCTAACATTACCCTTTTGTTCTAATACCACCCAACAACATAAATATACAATCACATAATTTCTAAGAATTATTAACTAGGTTTGGGTACCATTTAAAAAAAAATGAAATCTACAAGAAAATGAAATCTATAATCTTATCAAATAGGTAAGTGCATGTATATGGGGATGAAAAGGGGGTAAAGAGTGGCCATTTTAAAAATAAAATAAAAAATAGTTAAACCTGAACTTGGATGAGCAGATGTGTATTCTCAAAATTTGAAGATATTATAACAACAATAATTGTAGTACTTTGAATTTAGTTTTTGAACTATTAAAGATTTTTAAAAATGGTTAAGTTTAAGAGGGTGAAATTTTGAGCATACACAACACTGTTCCTATTTTCATCACTAAAATATAATGTAGTGTTTGGTGTGTGCCCCCCTATTTTTTGTTACATTACATATTTTTAGAAATTGGTTGCTAGAAATATAGCCAAGAGTGAGTACTACAAATATGTATTTTTTATATTTTTAATTTTTTTTTGATGTTTTGATGTGGGTCCATCCTAAAAACTACATCACTAGGTGTGCATGTCATAGGAGTTACACAAAAATATAAAAAATGTAATTTATTTGAATGTATGTATAATGAAGCATAAGCAAATCCTATATAATTTTAATTTTTTTAGATAAGCACATCAAAATTATAAAAATGAAGACATTGTTAAAAGAAAATAAAAATGAATTCACCTTAACTTATTCAAAATATTTTTAAAATTATGGCCAAAATCCAAGAAGTAGCTCATCGTTTGGGTGATGGCTTCAACAAATTTTATTATAAAATGAGTATTGATGATATTAATGTTTAAAAATGTTATGGAATATGAAAACATGTCTTTGGAAGGTCTATTAGAAGTCTAATCCTTAGGTTTGTCAATCCAAGCTAATAAGGGTGGGACCCAAATTTGAATAAATAATGTGAGCATGTTATGCACATCACCTATAAGTGAGATAAAAAACCTAAAAACCTATCAACTTGTGATATGGTCCCACTTATAACTTCATCATTTTTTTGTAAACCATGATGTGGTCCCTCTCTCTCATTTTCTCGATCTATCTCTATCTCTTCCTCTCTCTACCTCTCCCCCTCTCTAACTTTAATTCTATCTCTTTATGATTGCATTTTTTTGCTTAATATATATATAATATAAGCACATAATGTGAAATTTTAAAAAACACACTAATTATTTCTTCAGTTTTTTGATTGGCCACTTTTTTGTCCCCAAATTTGGTGCACTTTACCCAATACAAGCTCATTTAGATTCAAATAAGTCATGTTTGTATCCCAAAGGATATGAGATCAAGGCCAAACAAGGGATTTAGATGAAGAAATTATATTCTTTAATAAAAGGAAAATACCTCTTTATCGTGTAATATTTTAAGTGGATATTCTTGAGGTAGAAATCAATCCCAAACAAGAAAGCAAACACAATAATACTTTGTTCAATAAATCCAATCCAACCAAGCTCTCAATCAACAACCAAACCTCTTCCAATGTTCCATTCAAAGGTTTCAAGGAAAACAAATTCCTTTTTCAAAGACGATTTTGCACATAGTGGAGAGTAAAAAAGAACCAATCTCATTTCAATTAACCTTTATCTTAAATGCAATAAACTAGATTTATCATAAACTCACGTGGCCAACAAAACCCTTTCAATACCAATTGCTACTTAGACATTTTGAATGCATTACCCCAAATGATTGAAATTCAAATAAATGAAAATGCACACAAAGCACTTCTTCTAACATAAGAAAAATCACTAATAATAATCCAATGATTTTCTCTAAATCAATTGTATAGTAGTATTCCTATTAACCATTCATTTATTTTGACTACTCAAGGTAACTAATCTATATTTATAAATAAAATAACATAAAGAAAAGCATGCAATTTATGGGTTTCACACACCAGGGATCCATAATCACAAATTATTCATATTAGTGGAAAATTAAATAAACATATAGAACATCATTTCATTCACAATTGAATAGGATACATTGAATAACAAACATACCCACAAAATTTATAGGGTCACTAACTTGACGACAACTTGACTAGGTAAGGTGAGAAGATCAAGTGAATCGATGTCATTCTCCTCCACATCATTCCATTCATCAAACAATTATTAATTTCTTGTACACTCAAGGTGAAGTATCAAATATAACAATGGAGATCATATCCAAAAAAAAATATTCCCTTCTTCTTCACTCTTCTTTTCACATGGTTTTATGGGGATAAACTTGGCCACAAATCCATGATTCCATTTTCTTATTATTTCCATAATTGCAGTGATTGTAATTTTTGGGTTTATACAAATGAAATATATTGAGCTTAATTTTATGATCATGTTAGAGTAGGTTCTATTAACATTTTGTTGTGGTCATGTGTACAAATTTGGAGATGTAGTGTCATGGAATAACATGAAGAAAATTGAAGACCATCCTTTATGTTGTATCCTTTTGATAAATGTTTATTAGTTTACTCACTATCATATTATAATTTAACATGCATGATTTATGGTAGATTAACATGTACACACTATATCGGGAGAAAAAATCTAGCTAAAATGTGCATAGTTAGCACTTTCTCTCTCTTTTCTAACACTCACTTTAGCCATTCCAATAAATATGTTGTCCTCATGTCCAATCTATGAGTTACATCATGCACATTCATAAAACCCAATCTTAATCATACCCTTTACCTTCTCTATACCCAATGGTCCATACCTAATCTTAATTCTACACATTTCCTTATGTAGACATAGTCATTCTTGATTTGGTCTAACTTATTCAACACCTAATTTCAGATTCCCTAAGCTACATATGTGTAAAAGATGCGGGACCAAAAAGTGGGCACAACCAATTTTTGGTCTATCCAAGGCATAACATAAGCATGTTATAGTGCATTCACATCATAATGCACTCATGTTATGGCTTGGTAGTGATCAAGCCTAGGCTAGTTACTGTTGAGCCATAATGTGAGTGTGTTAACACACTTATGTTATGTCTATCATACAAAGAGAGAGAGGGGTAAGGAGATAAAGATAAGGGAGAGATATAGAGAGGAAGATATATATAGAGAAGGAGAGGGAGAGTGAGAGAACATCCACTACAACCTCATCTTCACTCTTAATCACACAATGCTATCTTAGAATAGAAAATTGTTATATTATGTACCACTTTATTTTTTAAATATCTTTGGGGGCATTGCCCCTAAACCCTGGCTAGGGGCCTCCAAAATTTGTCAACACCCCTTAGACCCCCTAGCTAGCGAAAAAAGTGAGGGGGAAAGCCCCCCCTTCCCCCACACCCCTTATTAGGAATAAGGATCCAAACCCGA
>VDFB02325407.1:23423-48625 GCA_007258455.2 Sequoia sempervirens
GTTATGAACTCTGGTAATTGTTTGTTGTTGTCCAGGATGTTTTGGTTGTCGGTTATATTCTGTAACTGTGTACTCTTAAAGTTGAAAGGAAAAAAAGTAGCTGGATAAAGCTATGATTTAACCGTGTACCATGTCTCTTTATCAATATTGATTGATACTTGTTTGCAAGTGAGATTTATCAGTAAATTTTTTAAAAGTTATTTGTAGATATGAAAAATAAATATTTTGATTTAACTAGTATCTAGGAGCATTTACATGGTAATTGTATAATTAAATGTAGGAATGTCAAAAAATTAAAAAAATGACATTTTTTACTTTTTTAGAAAATTACATTTTAGGAGATCTTTGGGGTGAAATTGGTTCTTAAGACTTTCATAGTATGATATTGGAGCAATTTAAACTACCTAGGTCCCTTCGAGACTTTTTCAACACATCCAACTAGTCCAATTTTCATCCAATGGGTTAGGAGTAATGAACATGCCAACTTTGGGTTCCAAAATTAAACAATCTCACAATAAATTTTAATTTTGTAATTAATTTTCTCTCATCCGACTATCCATTTCAACTTTGAAGGAGGAAACATGTACATGATGACTCTTGAGTTTCTATTGGGATTCATAGTTTACTACTTTTAATATGTTTTCTAGTTTGGATTCATAAATCTATAAATGAAAAAAATTGAGGCAGTGTAATGAAGTAGAAGGCATGCATCTCTTCCATAGAGGCAAATTTATAAACTCTCAATAAAAATATCTTATTTAGCTTTACTAATTGTCAATTTACATTTTGATTATTTTGTTGATTGAAGGTTATAATATATTTAATTTTCTATTTAGCAGTCACCTCAACAACTTTATTTATTAAGCAATACATAGACCATTTTTTACCACTTGGTGCACTAATTGAATTTAAAATTTTACCTTGTATTAGAACACAACCCCTTTTACATTTTAATGCAAGAGCATCTAGAGTGTAAGAGTATTCTTGCATCAATAGAAAAATTTCCTTAAACATTTATTTGTTTTGTAGGCATTCTACTAGTTTTTAAGCTATATTGGAGTTTTATGAGTCAAGTTTGAGGCACTTCATATCACCACATAATGTTTTCAATAGTTCAAGACTTCATAAATATAATTGCAAGCTTAGACATGTCACCAAGAGCACCTTTAGTCACCGCATATACATATCATTGGTTGTGGCTAGAACCATGGATTATATCATGTACATCTAAAATGTTCCATTCGATTTCCATGTGTTATTTATCATTGTATTTGTATTAATTTTTTAAAAAAGTTAATTAATATCTATACTGAATCATTTACTTTACAACAATACATTATTAGATCAATGCACCAAGTATTTCAAACTTGCACAAATTCTCAATGTTACCTACCTCACTATGGGTCCTAAAATGGGTTATGTATGGAACCACATTAAATTTAGGTGCTCATAGCTCATTGGGAACAATAGTACATGTTACTAGTGAATTGACATGCTATGCAAGGGTGGTACACCAACTCTAAAGGAGAACCATTGGGAAACATTTAATTTTTGGGCCAATTCTCCTTATCATGTTACTTTGAGCATTGATCATGAAAATAACCAATACACTACATTCTGCATTGCTCATATATGGAGGAGTATGATATAATTTAAGGATAGATAAAACATGATATAGAGAGAAAAAAGTGAATAGAAGAATAGAGAAGACTAGGAATAAAAGAATGAAGATAGAATCCAAAGAAGAAATAAGCCAGAGAAGAAATAAGAAATGTATTGAGTGAGATTATATGATCTAGTTTTAAAATTGATGGTTGATGCCTATAACTTGAATACAAATCTTGTCCAAAGACAGATGAATAAAGTCTTGTTGTTCTTCCTATGTTTCTACTATATTAAACAAGGTTTAATATTGATTGGAAGGCTAGATGATCCCTAATTCAACCCTCTAAACTTGTTTGCATTACATTTGAGCACCTTCCCATTTTTGCTCCTTGTCTTTCTATCACCTTGGACACTAGCATGTCATGTCCCTATCACCTAGACAAGGTTACATGATAACTTCCTCACATTTAAGTTTACCTTTTCTTGCCTAAACTCTTATTTTTCCCTCACTATTACATCTAAACCTAATCTACCTCTCCAATAGTAAAAGTGGTCATATTTAACCTAATAATAAGGGATTTAATTGAAAATAAAATCATGAGTAGTTAGGGCATCCAAGAGACCACATAGAAAAACCCATACACAAGAAAAAATAAAATCATAGTAGAGGCACCCCTATTGTTGGACATCTATTAGTATAGTTACAAACTACCTCAAGCCTACAATCTTACACAAAGTTCAAACATTTTAATACATCATGCATTCAATCAACATGACGATTTATCCAAGGGAAATATCAAATGTACCAAAAGTACTAACTTGTCCTAAAATAATTGCCCCCCTTGGGCTACTGGTTTTTGACTAGTCTTGGCTTAGTTGTTTTTTAGTTATCGGTTTTTTCTTTTTAGTCTCCTTTTTGTTTGTTTTCCCATTGTCTCACCTCTTGTGAGACCCCTATATTATGTATTAATAGCTATTTTATATTGGGTTTGGGCCCTTCCCAATTTATCTTAATCAAAACTATAGAGGATGTTGTCAAAGATTATAAAATTTTGCATTAGAAGTTACAAAGGGCATTATTAGAGGTTGTAGAACTTATTGTTTGAAGTTAAATAAATGATATCACCATAACTATACAACACACCAATATACCAACTAGATGCCAATGTGATTGTATATATAGCTAGTGCACATAACAAATAATATTGAAATCATATTGATAACAACCTACCCAGTAGGACATTAACACCTATACTCCCCTCATTGATGACATAGATGCACAATAAAAAGATAAACATTTGAGTCTAATAGTATCATCTCTCCGAGCTAATATCCTTTATTTACTTGCATCTTCTTTATCTATCAAAAAAATGCAAGCTTCTCTTACCCCCTTTCTCTTATTACATTTCTATTCATATATATCAATCTTATCTTCTATTATTTGGGTAAAAGCAAGAAGTTGGGTACACAAAGAGGGGAAGTTTCGGCCAAAAAAAAAATCTCGCAGAAAACGCGTACGCGTTATTAAAAAAATGCGTATGCATTTAGGATCGGGTACCCGACCCTAAAAAAACACGTATGCACTATCAAACACGTACATGTTATATAATGCATACACATTTTATACCACATAAAAATTAATTATTTAAAAAAATAAATACTTTTTAGAAACGCGTACGCGTTTTAGAACGCGTATGCGTTTTGAACTCAAAACGCGTATGCATTTTAGAACGCGTATGTGTTTTGAACTCAAAACGCGTACACGTTTTCGAACGCGTACCCGTTTCTAAAAATTATTTATTTTTTTAAATAATCAAGAAAGTAAGGAACGCATATGCGTTTTGTAACGCATACACATTTTGTAAAAATGTGTATGCATTTTTTAAATTCAAAATTTCCAACCCACATGTTGCCTCGGTTTTAGGCTCGGAAAAGGCTTGGCAATCTGAGCCTTAGCCTTTGACCTGCAACTAAAAAACTAAGGCAGATTGAAGAAGAATGTCCAACTTTGACAACATAAATGATGGAATTTTTTTCTGAATGAGTCTATAAAATTAAAACCCATTAGAGAACACAATGTCTAATTCCTAAATATATAATTTTTGTTAAAATTGGATTATGTTTTCTATTTTTTAATTAATTTCTAAGCAAACTAGTCCTTAAACTTGAAATATCAGGTTTTTTTGGTTTTTTAATAACTTTTTATTGGTTGATTTTCTTGTAAAAAAAATTATATGGGACTAAACTTCAGACAATTCTCTACACAATGAAAAAAAAAGAGTCAAAAAATATTTTTTTTAGGTCCAATTATGTTGTCCGTACATGTTGATTTGAAAAAACATCAATTAAGACCAATAAAAATTTAATAAAAAAAAATATTCAACCAAAAATTACAAAAAAAAATTCAGACCAAACTTCATGTTGTTAGCTCTCTTTTCCTAAAAGGAATTAGCAAAATAATTTTGTTTGGGTCAAAAAATGTTGTCCGTACACCTGCTTGGTATGGTAAAAAAACAGGGACTTGTAAAAAGTGGTTTTTATAGATCCTTATCAAAATGTAATTTCTATAAACTGGGTATTTTAATAATTTACATATTTGGAAACTAGATTCAAAATGTTAAATTTCATATTACTGAATTTTCTTAAGATTCATTGTGGAAGTGCCTCAATTTTTCAGTCAAAGTGTGACAAATTCTTAAAAACAGCAAAAACATTTCCACTTTTTGAGCTTTTTGTGTACCCAACTTCTTGCATCAGCCCATTTGTTTTTTAGATTTATATTAATATGAAATACATTTAATTGTTCTAATATGCTTTTAGTTTTAGATTCTAAATAGGACAAACACCTTAGTAAATTAACAATAAATTGAAGGGCTATGTACTTTCACATTTCATTTTGGTGAATTTGACATTCTTACACAAGTTTAGGATCCCTCTTTTCAAACACAAAAAATAAACTTTTATTACTACTTTTTTTACTATAAATCTAGACTTATGGTTGAAGTTTACTCAACACTTTGATCACATCTTTATTTCGTAAAATATTTAAACCTTTTTTTGCCTCATGTTATTTCTCCTTGGAATAAAAAGTAAACACTATAAACCAACACTTTCAGCATTGATCCAATCAAACCAACATCTCTCCTTCTTGTCTAAAACCCTTATTTATGTCTTAGGGTGTATTTCATCCTCATGATCACCTATATATTTATGGAATGGATCTAGGATCAACCCATATTCTAGCATGATTCACAAAGAAATCCCTCACATAGAAGATGTTATAATTTTTTGTTACCTTAATAGTGATCAAAGTTTTAATCATGATGCCTATTTTGAGAAAAATAAACCATAAAATTATCAAGATGTTACCCAAATGAATAAAATTCTCTCTGATGATGTTGAAAATATTGAGTATGGGATGAAATCCTTCTCCCTTGTAGATACCCTTCACACTCACCTTGTTAAACTACCACTTATGGGATGGGAATTATAGAGGGAATTATAGGATATATAGTGAATACATATCATCCTCCTTAGTCTTATGCCTCTTTTCCTACCTTCTTCATTCTCTCTTTTCTTCCACTATCCACCCCATTATTCATCCTACTTCCCATTCTACACCTAATTTACCTCTTCCCAACATATTTCTCTTCCTTTTCTCAATGCTTCCATACCCATTTACTCTCAACCCTTCTTGCCCCACCTTCATAACCATCCCTTATGTTTTTACAACAGTCCTTTCATTATTCTTATCCATTACCTTATACTCCTTCCCTACACATCATTTTTTATTAAAAATGATTCTATTAAGAATACTAAAAATAATATATAAAGAACATTGTTTAGAACCAAAATAAAAACCATGCCAACTTGTAATAATTGGCTATGCAGGCAGCCACCCAAGATCTAGAGGCCTAATAGAAAGCACAAGCATAAGAGAGATAGAAACAATATGACAAGAATAAAATTTATTTTGCCAATGATGCAAAATTAGAATGTGCAAAAGTACATAGGAGACCCCTTGGTTATATAGCCAAGGTGAGAACATAGAAGGGCATAAGATTATGACAAGTGTCGTAATCTTATGAGATGAGACAACTGTGAAAAGCTATCACTCCACCTAAAGTGGAAAAGTGATAATGTGATAATCACCACAAATGGTGGATCACCCACAAAAGGTGGAGAGGTAATCACATGATATGTCCATGAAAGGTGGATGTGATAAAGTAATAACATGATAAGTCCACCAAAACTGGAAATGCTCCAACTACCTCCTATGTCGTCCCTAAGTAAACTTAACTAAGGTGTAATAATGACCTAGGACAAGGTACAACACTCTTAATTATACCAACACAACTTATGAAAGCTTAAAATAAACAATTCCAAGGATGTATATAGATTACACTTTTATTTGCAACAATAGATAACACATGATCTTTTGTAATAATATGACTAACTTTAAGAGTAAATCCTTTATGACATTTTTTAAGATTACCAATTGAGATTGAATATTAATTACTTGAGTCTTGAAATCTACATTGCTTTTTAGTATCTCTTAGAGTCTTAATAAGAGTTGATAGCTATAAAATAATATTGGATAAAATACCATCCACATGTAGGATATTAAATACATTAATGAAAGGATTCTGAAAGCTTATTTTGTGAGCAATGCAACCCTAAAATAGTATATTTATATTTTATTTTTTTTATTAAATATAGGAGGAAGTGAAGTCATAATTGTGTGCCAAATATTTTATACACAATTACAAGTCCAAAGTGCATGTTTAATAGTCCCTAATTTTTCATATAATAAACATTTGGTAGCTTGAGTGCTAAGAAAAGTAAGGCATTCTCCCACATCAATTTTGTAGTGTACAATCTTCCAAGCTAAAAATTGATCTTTAACTTCTATCTTTGATTTATAAATGATAAGTTTCAAGTTGAACCACCTAGAATCAAATTAATTCACTCTATATTTCATATTAAGCTTTAGTTGAATTTGAATTAGAAGGAGAAGTCATACATATATTAACTTGAGGTGATTTGTTTTTAATATTACAGCCTAGAAACTACCTCCAATCTTTAAAATAATTGCATGGTATGGGAGTATAAAGTTTTAATTGTAGAGCTAGAGGAATTAAATCTTGAGCTTTATGTTCATGCCAATAACAAGAGTGTTGGATAGTTTAAAATCATGATTAATTTATATATCAAATTTTTAGGTTAATGCTAGGAAATTCTAAATATTTCTAAATTTTATGATGTCTCTTTTAAACAAGATATTTCTACATAAATAAGTATTAATATCTAGAGTTTGTTCACATATACATATCAATCTATTACACCAGGTATATATGATTATCATTATGTGTATCACATCCTTTTACTCAAATTTATTTGCCCACTTTCATTCCTTTCATCCATCACATAACTCTTCCCTTTATGTCCTCCATCACTTGGGATCTATAAAATCTAAGTTGTATGACATTCTTACTTCTTACTAGAAATACATTATAGTCAAACACCATCACAACCCTCTATCACATGTCATTATTTTTTATGTACTTCCTCCTAGTTTTGGGATCCCTTGATTTAAAATGTAAAATGGAAAAGGGAACACCAAGATCAAATTTGGTCATTCAACATGCTACTAGTTTAGATTCTTAGATGATCACTTGTTGAATAAATATTTTTATATTTATGTTAAAGGACTGTATGCTTGAATCATTTTATTCTTTTCCACATAGTTTTATTTGTTTATACCCAAAATGAGCTAATGCATTTGTACAACACTTTTAAGTAAACATTTTCTTGAAGGTTACCTTCTCAAATCTTGTACAATGTAATCAATGATCCATTGAGCATGTTAATGCATTTCCACACATTTCTATACCTTATTATAAAAGTGCATTATTACATTATTGATAATGAGATACAACATCTCTTCACTGCAAATTACCATGATAAATAAAAATAAAGTCATGTTAAATTTCTACGATTTTTTTTTATAATTTGTGTTCTAGCTTGAGGGATTATAAACTCAACATTATAGACACATTTTTTTGAGTTGTAATCCCTCTTTTTATTCTTAACCTCATTATTCATCTACCTCATCCCTCCACAATTTTGAATATCTCACTTTAAGAAAAGTAATATATCCCTACTCTCTCCAAACCTAATACTAAGCCAACCATTAACCTTGTTGACCATTCTCACACCTCTATTGACATTATATCTTTCAATCCTAAATCCTTGCATAATTTCACATGCCTTGACAACCCTCAACATATCACTCTAAAATAGCTTCTTGAAGCTAATATGATGACACTTCTATCAAACCCTTATATGTTAATATCTATTGCTCTTCGACATGGTTATGATGTTAATACCTTTTGTGGTTACCATCATGTCAATGGACATGATACATAAAAACTCATGCGCATTCAACACAATATCTAAGACTTGACTAATAGAAAATCCATACATGTTGAAGATCTTGATGATAATAGAAAGAAATCCAAAGTTCTTCCCAACCAAAGTCTACAGATCAATACTAACAAGCCTTTCCTCAACATAAGCAATGCAATCACATTGAACCCATTGTTGAGGAACTTGAGAAATTTCCCTCTACTAGAGTTTTTTTCTTCATTAATTATTTTGAAGCCATTAAAGCCCACATTTCTTCTTCTCCCATATCCTCATCCATTACATTCTCTCTCATTGGCATTCCCACCAATGGATATTAGGGGACTCTATATATATTTTTTGTTGTTTCCCATAGACCTACCCAAGGTGTTTTGGTTTACCCTAATTCCTAGTTTAAAATTTACACTAAGAAATATCTTTAAAAAAACCTATGGGATGAATCTATATAGGCTCACCTACGATTATCTTTAAAATATGCTCATAGGCTCTTCTAAGATACATTGGACTTTACTATTATTCCTACACGTATCAACAAAAATGAAGAGCACATACTATTACACATTATCACTAATTCCAATCATTTTCACCTTCTCTTTGCTCATCCTTAGAATTTTTACTTCTAATCCACCCATTCCTCCCACATCAACATGAAAAATTTATACATCGAGGAAGGGTGATCACTATATGCCACATCCCATTTTTATTGTATATTAAGAACATATTTATTTAATGATCAATTGATTAATTTAGGTGTATGTAGTTAAAATTTAAGAAAAAAAACTAAAAATAATGGTATTATATTTGCATTAAATTATGGTACTTTAATAATTTGTTATCTTTGTGGAATGAATTTGATATAAATTGATAATTAAATTGAACAAATGATAATTATAAATGTTTGATGTTGTGAACTAACGAAGGTTTCTTAATTATATGTAATTGGTATTTTAATTATTTTATGAATATGAATTTTCAATAATGACCTAGACTATCATTTGTTGACATGAGGTGAATGCAGGATATTATTTTTCCTCCCTTGCACATCAAGGGAGAATATCATCCAAGAGAGGAAGATAGATGGTGACATTAATGTGGTCAAACCATGATAATCTAAAAATGCACACACACTTGTATGAGTTTGACTATGAGATAAATGCATTCTAGGCATATCATTAGTCTTCCTAAAAGTTATTGCAAGTTGGTATTTTCTTTTGAATGCATTTGCAACATTTGTTCTAAGTATTATATTTAAGCATGTTTGGTTTGAGTTTTGTTTCCTAGATCTAAAGTTTCCAAGTAAAACCATTATATCAAATGATGAATATTTGAAAGATATTTAAAAATTATTTCATATACAATGTATTCAACAATTGCTTCCATTCAATGATACCTTATTATAGTAATTGACACTAGCAAATCATCTTCTGTGAGAAAAATAAGACCGGTAATGTCTCTAGTATACAAGTGGCTTATTGATGTATCATTTTTAAAGGCTTTAATTTATTGTCAAAGTCCCCCCTACCCCCCTGCCCCCACCCCCCCAAAAAAATATGGATATAATTTGCTACTAAATAGGGATGACTTTACACATAAGCTAGATATCAATCTAATCAATTGAGACAACCTAAGTGATATAAGTCCCAATAACATTAGCTTTGTTCAAACACATAGAAGCCTTTACATATTTATAAAATACCTACTCAAATTAGTGAATTATTTATGGAAATTATAGAGTAGAAAGAGTATCCACCCTCTTTGATTTTAGTTAGATTTGTCAAGAGAGGCTTTCACTTTGTTATAATCAACCATTGCATTAAAATAGATACACAATTTATGTACATTCAAGAATGAGTCAAATACATACTCTTAAAACAACAGGTGTTTGCCAAACAATAAAAAAATCGAGGAGAAGAATAAATTCCAATGTAAAAAAGTCATCAATTTTAACTTGAGCAACCTAAGCCACTGACCTCAACTAGGGAGAAGAAAATCATAATCTAAAATTAAAAAAACCAAAGAAATACACATTAAAATTGATAGTTGGACTTGTTCTAATAGTCATAAAAACACATATATTTAAGAAATAGCCAAAAGACAAATACTCTTTCTTCACATCTTTCTTTTAGCCTCTTCTATTTATCTATTTCATCTTGAAGATGATGTGTGCCATTTTTCGATTAAATTTTGAACATTTTTGCCCTTCAAATAATATTTATTCTTTCATAAACCTTCCAATGATGATCATACACAAAATTAAATTCATCAAGATACATTTCATCTTTCTCTCTAACACCTTTTCACATGTAAACTTACAAAATTCATCTACAAATTTTTTATTTTATTATTATAATTTAGAGTTTTTATCCATTTAATATTTTTTTGATCTATTAATTTTGTTTGAAACATTAAAGACACAAACCATAAGAATTACCTAAAAAAGGGTCCCTCTTTCTCCTAGGGAAGGGGACACAAGCATTATATTTCAGTAGCGACGAAGTAATTAGAGTGGCGTGGGTCCATAGCTGAAGCCTTTCTGAAGATTCTGATTATTTTGGATTTGTTCAACGTTTGGTCTGCTGTCCACATACTAATTGAATACCATTTGTCTAGTAATGTCAATCATTCTAGAAAAGGGAGATCGATTTGGTACTAACATGTTATCTAAGTGCCTTTCTTATCTTGTCCCACGCCCACCCAACCTTTAAGAGTTTTCATATATATATATATATATATATATATATATATATATATATATATATATATATATATATATATATATATATATCTTTTTGCTAATATAGGGTGAATTGTTGCTTCAATTTATTCTTAAATAAATCTACGTAAGTTTATTTTTGTAACTGGATATAAATGTGACATATCCTTATAACTATTGTATTTTTTTCATATCGAGATGTTTT
This sequence comes from Sequoia sempervirens, assembly GCA_007258455.2. Taxonomy (NCBI): domain Eukaryota; kingdom Viridiplantae; phylum Streptophyta; class Pinopsida; order Cupressales; family Cupressaceae; genus Sequoia; species Sequoia sempervirens. Next base: position 34,373 of record VDFB02325407.1, read on the forward strand.
GTATTTTATTTTGTTTTAAATGTGTACATTAAAATATATTTAATCATTTGTTGATAAGTAGGAGGTATTTTTCACAACGTGTCAAATTGTGATATTGTTATTAGGATTCAACCATATACTTGAATCCTTTACGCATCGTGTCAATGATAATTTGTTCTTAATTCTTCTCAAAGTTTCTCTATTTACATTTACAAAAAGTGGTATTGTTGGAATATATTTTTGCAACTAAATTGTATCAAAAGTGTAATGGGTATTTGAGATACGATTGTGGTTTTTAAGAAAAGGGTCATGACATATGTTTACTTGATTTATAACTTTCAAATATACATTTATTCAAAAAGATCTAAAATGTGTAGGTAGAAGTTAATTATAGAAATATAATACAAGACAAATCAAAGCATGGCAAATCAACCCCATTAAAGAAGGTAAATAAATTCTTTAATTTACGTAATTATTTGTTCTATACATGGCTCAACTCATTTGTGTTAGCTTCTAGGATGTGGTCAATTAGTAGTATTTTTATTTCCTTGTATTAACATAAATTTAGAAGAGGAAAATATCACTTTAGGGTTCCTTTTTATTCCTCTTCAGTTGGTGAACCCGATCTCTTGAACCACTTCATTCTCCTAGGGTTTTGTTTTACTTTTAGATATTAACCATTTTATTCTTTATTTGAATATTATGTTGATTACACTGTTTCATAATTATTTTATTCTTTGATTGAATGTCAAGGTCTCAATCAACTTTCCACTTTCCACTAAGTTGAATCCCTAAGCTAAATCCTACATTGGCTTCATATCAAATTAAGGAAATAATTGTTGAGGATTTGAACACTACTTCTTACCCCAATGGAGAAGATTCTTTTGATCATGATGCTCATGTGGCAAATATAGATTAGGAATGAATTACTCTCACTAGACAAATGTGTAGAGTGGATCTTGTTAACTTGGATATTAATGTCAAACCTTTGTATTTAGTGTATCTATTTTATAACTTGTTAATGACCAAACCATATGGAATTTCAGTACTATAAGGTGTAGACAAAAGAATAAGATCATTAAGTTCTCTTAACATTGTGTTTCTTTTACCACCGATCCAAGTATATTCTTCTATTGTGCACCCTCATACCTCTTCTACCTCATCGACTATACCACATGTTTACATCACTTGAATCTATTTTCTATTAGCCCTCAATTTCTCTAATCCCCTTATTATTTGTACCTCTCACATCCCACCTAACATTGTCGTTCCCACCCATACCTCCCATGTGATCACTCTATCTTTCTCCACAATACCCTTAACAATACACAATCAACCTAGCATCTCCCATGTTGTTACATCCACTCTTATTCCCATAATTAACTTGATTCCCATCCTTCCAATCATTGATAATATCATCAAAAGAATTGATGAGATGAAAAGAAAAGCTAACACATTACCTCCTAGTAATAAGGATAGTTCAATTGAAATTAAGCAAAACCCACTTTCTTATAAGATTATTTCTTGTCAATTTCTAATGGGATTTGTGACCCCTCATGTGAAATGTACAATGATAAAGGGGATACTATGAGATCATTTGTGATCATATAATGCTACTTGATTGTCCATTATGCTTATAATGATTTTTTTTCCTAATCTCCTTCTATGAACCTTGAAGGATAGTGCACTTAAATGAGTTTGTTCTTTATCTCATGGTTATTTATTCTTGTATCAAGTTTTCCAATCCATTTTTTCATCACTTTAGTATTAATATTGGTCTCAAATCACCATTTCTAATTTAGGGGAGTGTAAATAAGGATAAAATGAGAAAGTAAAGTATTATTTAATTCAATTTCAATCCTTATTGACTAAAATGTAATATCAAATATTTGATGTTGAACTCCAAAAGTTATTTATTAAGAGCTTATTACCCACTATTCAATAGAGTATATATTTATATAGTTATACTTCATTCGTGAATCTATATGCGAATGTGGGAAACATTGAATTGAAACTCCTAGAAGCTATGAAAATTCATTCCCCTACTCTTTTCAATTACATTTAATTATTTGTCTTCTACTTAGCTCAAATTATTTTTATTAATCTAAGTGTAAAGGAAAATAAGTTTTTCCTAAGGGTTATCTTATGCCAACTCTACAAATGTAACCTATCAAGTATAAATCAACTTAGGATGAATTAGATTATTCCAAAATTTATTATAGTAACATAAATGTAATGGATAATGTTACTTATCTAGTTGATTGAAGAAAGTAGACCCTTGATGGAGGTTTTGTAATTAGACTAGGACATGTGCTTGAAAGATTTTATCTCTCTATTAATGTAATGCCTTGGAACCTATGCTCTATTAGGGTCAAGTCCATAGGTTTGGGTCAATCTCATCGTTACATATTCATCCTTTGAGTCTAGAGTCGACCTTGTGCAATATAACATTCTACTCTATTGTTTGCTTAAATGATCTTCTTCTTCTTTGCTCTTGTTGATAAATGGGGTTGATGATATTTTGAAATACCTAGAAAGGGTTGATGTTTTGTTACAAGGAGACATGTTCTTCTAGGTTGATCCTTATACATATGCCAAAAAACTCAAAGATAGTAGGTACCAAGGCCCTGTAATGATGTAGGAAAACTTGTTACTTTGTTTAGTGCACCAAATCAGATGTTTTTTATTGATTTAACCTTCAATACTATAGAATGATAGATGAAAGATGTGAAATGAATTTAATTCAATATATTTAAAGACTAACACATAGCATCAAATTTCATCAAAACGTATACTTAGTTGACTTAGGGCAATAAAATAAAAAGGGCTAGTTGATAAAAAATGTAAAATTAAATTTAAAAAAGATAAGGGTCAAGTTTGTGACCAAAAAATTGATCGCACAGTTGAAAAAAGGTCCTTCATGATTAAATAGTTAGATTTATGTGATTAACTACATTAAAGTAGTTGTAAAAAATGTAGAGCTTAGATCTTAATGTAAAAATATGTGCATATATATAACTAGAGCAGACCTTAAAATATGAGGTTCTTTGTATGTAAAAATGAGTAAAGCTAGAAGAATACATCCGATAAACATAAGATTATGACATACATGAATCAAAACATTTCTTCAAAATAAATATAAAGTTAAATAAAAAATGGAAATTGTAAGAACATTTTAAGATTCTTTTTTTTTGATCGGTGAAAGTAGCTGTGAAGGGCCACACCCTTTGGAGGTCACAAATGGGGGACCTCCTCCCTGGCATGAACATAATTGAATAGTCCAATCCTGCAAGTAGGGTAGCCCAACAGGGGCCCAAAGCCCGCAAGCACACCAGCCAGTGAGGATTGGACCTCACACCAGCACCAGCGAGGGATTGGACCTCAGACATGAACACCTGACACATGGCATGAATGCCATCAACAACTTCAACACTACAAATCAAGCTTGCAAGCACATTGAATGAACCCCACTTTTAAGATTTTTTTATTCTTCTTCTATGCTTTTAATTCTATTGAAAGATAAAGAACATTTGTAGAAAAAAAATCAATTTAGTGATCAAGGAGGAAAGGAAAATATCATCACCATGAATTTCGTGTATTTTTATTAAGTCAAGACAATGCATGTGCAGTAGCTGTCTTAATCCATACCAATTCCATCACTTTATTAAAAGTAGCAGGATAAACGACAATAATCCTTGTGGGTGTCCTCCTTTGGTATTGACTTTAACTTCGTCTGTTCTCTTTAGTCTGTAGTTCCCTGGTTATGAACTGCGGTAATCGTTTGTTGCTGTCCAGGATGCTTTCCTTGTCGGTTATGTTCTGTAACCGTGTACTCTTAAAGTTCAAAGAAAAAAAGTAGCTGGATAAAGCTATGATTAGGAATACTGTCTGTCCATGAATGATCTGTTAACTGTTACTTTCTTTGTCAATTATGTTCTGTAGCAGGATATTCTGAATAAATCCTGATTATGTTGCCGACCCACTTCATTATTGTTGGGACACTGCTCGACGATTGATAGGGATGGACTGTCTGGTGGAGAAGACAATGAAAAAAGCCAAAATAATGGTGGCATTTTCATCTGACAGAGATATGATGTTTCAGTACATACGTTAAGATTGACAAAAGACATACAATGGACGATACGAGGAATGAAGTATGAGAACACAATAAAGGAGTATACAAATAATATATGATTGAAAAATCAAAGCCGTTATTTAGAAGTATTGAATCCATTTAAGGTTTGGTTATGAGCGAAGAATTGAATCCATTTGAGGTTTTGTTATGATTTTTTTTTGGGGGGGAGAAGTTCTATAACAATTTTGGATTTTTTTTAATTTATTGGTATTGGGAGTATTAATTTAAGTTGTGTGGATAATTTGATTTGATTTTTTTAATTTAAGGGTCAAGAGATATTCATTCTCTTAAATTTGTTAAGGAAAAGTTGATGTAGAAAATAATGTTGCTGATAAATAATATTGACGATTCATTGACAAAACTTGTGAGTATTGAATTTGTTTTTTGGTGAATAGTGATAAATTTTCAAGATATCAATGGGCGTGATTGCTCTTAGCAATTGGAACTTTAAGAATATGAGCATACCAAGTTTAAGTTCTAAAATTAGACAATTCCCACAATAAATTCTTATTTTGTAGTTAATTTGTCTTCATCCAACTATCCATTTGAACTTCCATGAAAGACACAACTATAGTGAGTTGTTAGTTTCTATTGGGATTCCTAGTTTACTATTTTTAGTATGTTTTTTAGCTTGGCTTGATAAATCTATAAATGGAAAAATTGAAGTAATACAATGGAGTACAAGTCATGCATCTCTTCTATAGAGTGCCAAGTGTATAATCTCTCAATAAAGCTACCTTGTTTAGCTTTAGTAATTGGTAATTTACATTCTAATTTATTTGTTGATTAGTGGTTATAATACACTTGATTATCTATTTAGCAATCATCTTGACACATTTATTTATTAAGAATAACATGATAATTTTTAACCACTTAGTGCAGTAATTGACCCTAAAATTGTAGCTCATATTAGAACAAAACCCCTCACATTTTGATGCAAAAGAATCTATGATGTAAGATTAATCTTGCACTTGGTATGCTACTTAACCTCAAACTTGTACCTAATATTAGAAAAAAATCCCTTTCATGTTTTGATGTAAGACCATCTAGTGTGTAAGAGTAATCTTGCATCAACCATTTTTTTTTTCATTTATTTATGTTTTAGGTATTTTACTAGTTTTTACGTATATTGGAGTAGTATAAGTCAATTTTGAGGCACTACATATCACCACATAATGCTTTCAATAGTTCAAGACTTCATAAACACAATTGTAAGCTTAGATAGGTCACTAAGAGCACCACAAGTCACTATAGATACTCATCATTGGTTGCAGTTCAAACCACAAATTATATCATTTATCTAAAATGTTCCTGTTAGAGACCCAAATTTGCACCCCTTTGCCAAGTTGTGAAAGAACTCAACAAATTTGGACTAACATGAGACTACTTTCAGGCTATGGGTATCCTATTATGAAGGTAGACTTTCAGATTATGGGCTAGCTCCCCTTTTGATGTCACCTAAACTAATGATTTATGAGGAAAGAGTGAAAAAAGATGCATGAAAATGAAATTTAACTGAAACTACAAAGGGTGATACACCAAAAAACTAACTAAGACTTGCAAACGACTTATACACATTCAAAACAATGACAAAACCTGGTTCACACAACTCATTTTGGCATAAGTAATTTATAAGGAGGTTTTTTAGCAGAACTCTTAAAAGGAAAAGAAATTTCACAAACTAATAGCATTTGCATTCACTAACACAACTTATATCCTGCAACAATGCACTTTCCTGCTAAATAGGTGCTTAACAGGGCGGGTGCATGGAGGTGGGTAACAAATTTGTGGACACTTTTTTTTAAATTTCTTTTGAAAAGTCATCACGCGAGCGCGTTATAATGCACTCACGTCATGGCTTGGTGTGCCAAGCTTGAGGCTCAGCCACAACAAGCCCATAACGCGAGCACGTTATAACACGCTCATGTTATGACATGTTAAAAGCAAAAAAAAAAAGTGAAACACATTCATTCTTGCATTTCGACTGTGTTTTTTGTTGTGCCCGCGACCAAAACCCCCATTTTTCACGCTCATGTTCTAGGAGGAGGTATTTAGTAAAAATCTTCATCAACAATTGCTATTTCATCGCAAGGATGGCGCCATGAGGAGGAGGAGGTGTGAGAGGTAAGTATTGTTTTCTTTTCTTTTTGAATTTGTTAGTTTTATGTTGTATTTGATATTTATTTTTTTGAATTTGTAGGAGATTCAAATGAACCTGCAAACCCTCAAAATCCTCAACAAGAAGAGCAACCAAATCCTTAAGAACAAAATCCTCAACAAGAAAATCAACCTCAACAACAACCTCCTCCACCATTCACTCAACACCCTCCTGACACTCAACAAAATTTAATGAGTGAAATTGAGAACAACAAAAAGAAAATTGAGGATTTAATTAGTAGGTTGAGTGATCCAAATGGTTCAATTGTGGAAAGAATGACCCTAGCAAGTTCATTGAAAGATATGTTAAAAAATATAGATTCAATTAGCAATCAAATAAATGGATGGCAAGATAGGAGGCAGGCGGTTAGGGCCTATTACACGAATAAACTATCATATAAAGATGTAAAGGATTTAAAAATTACAAAAGGTGATTTGTGCTCATTATTCACTGACCCACACACAAATCAAAATCTTACCCTCAATGCGAAGAGGTTTCCTATTCATTGGTGCCACCACCAACAGATTAGGACCATTTTAATGATAGATGGTACTTGGTTTTCGATTACCCACCGTGCAACAATTGTGAAGTCCCCCAATATTTCCTCAGGAAACTATACAGTGAGTTTATATATTGAACAAAATCCTAAATTATTTTGATATGAGGGACTTCCAGGGGAGAGGTGGGCGGTCGGCTCAGTATAGACCCAGTGCACAGTCGGATCCTATGTGGCAAGGGAGATGAGCTCTCGCTAGGTACTTTAATAAAAAGCACTAAAAATAATGGTATTATATTTGCATTAAATTACGGTACTTTAATATATATTGTTATCTTTATGGAATGAATTTGATATAAATTGATAATTAAATTGAACAGATGATAATTATAAATGTTTGTTGTTGTGAACTAATGAAGGTTTCTTAATTATATGTAATTGATATTTTAATTATTTTATGAATATGAATTTTCAATAATGACCTAGACTATCATTTGTTGACATGAGGTGAATGCAGGATATTATTTTTCCTCCCTTGCACATCAAGGGAGAATATCATCCAAGAGAGGAAGATAGATGGTGACATTAATGTGGTCAAACCATGCTAATCTAAAAATGCACACACACTTGTATGAGTTTGACTATGAGATAAATGCATTCTAGACATATCATTAGTCTTCCTAAAAGTTATTGCAAGTTGGTATTTTCTTTTGAATGCATTTGTAACATTTGGTATAAGTATTATATTTAAGCATGTTTGGTTTGAGTTTTGTTTCCTAGATCTAAAGTTTCCAAGTAAAATCATTATATTAAATGATTAATATTTGAAAGATATTGAAAAATTATTTCATATATAATGTATTCAACAATTGCTTCCATTCAATGATACCTTATTATAGTAATTGACACTAGTAAATCATCTTCTATGAGAAAAATAAGACTGGTAATGTTTCTAGTATACAAGTGACTTATTGATGTATCATTTTTAAAGGCTTTAATTTATTGTCAAAGCCCCCCCCCACCCCCCCACACACACCAAAACATGGATATAATTTGCTACTAAATAGGGATGAATTTACACATAAGCTAGATATCAATCTAATCAATTGAGACAACCTAAGTGACATAAGCCCCAATAACATTAGCTTTGTTCAAACACATAGAAGCCTTTACATATTTATAAAATACATACTCAAATTAGTGAATTATTTATGAAAATTATAGAGTAGAAAGAGTATCCACCCTCTTTGATTTTAGTTAGCGCTATCAAGAGAGGCTTTCACTTTGTTCTAATCAACCATTGCATCAAAATAGATACACAATTTATGTACATTCAAGAATGAGTCAAATACATATACTCTTAAAACAACAAGTGTTTTCCAAACAATAAAAAAATCGAGGAGAAGAATAAATTCCAATGTAATAAAGTCATCAATTTTAACTAGAGCAACCTAAGCCACTGACCTCAACTGGGGAGAAAAAAATCATAATCTAAAATTAAAAAAAACCAAAGAAATACACATTAAAATTGATAGTTGGACTTGTTCTAATAGTCATAAAAACACATATATTTAAGAAATAGCCAAAAGACAAATACTCTTTCTTCACATCTTTCTTTTAGCCTCTTCTATTTATCTATTTCATCTTGAAGATGATGTGTGCCATTTTTCGATTAAATTTTGAACATTTTGTCCTTCAAATAATATTTATTCTTTCATAAACCTTTCAATGATGATCATACACAAAATTAAATTCATCAAGATACATTTCATCTTTCTCTCTAACACCTTTTCACATGTAAACTTACAAAATTCATCTACAACAATTTTATTTTATTATTATAATTTAGAGTTTTTATCCATTTAATATTTTTTTGATCTATTAATTTTGTTTGAAACATTAAAGACACAAACCATAAGAATTACCTAAAAAAGGGTCCCTCTTTCTCCTAGGGAAGGGAACACAAGCATTATAGAAAAGGGGGACCGATTCTGGTTCTGATTATTTTGGATTTGTTCAATGTTTGGTCTGCTGTCCACCTCAAAGAGCTCAACCAGTAGTACTTAGTGTTATTGACATACTAATTGAATACCATTTGTCTAGTAATGTCAATCATTCTAGAAAAGGGAGACCGATTTGGTACTAACATGTTATCTAAGTGCCTTTCTTATCTTGTCCCACGCCCACCCAACCTTAAGAGTTTTCATATATATATATATATATATTTTCACTAATGTAGGGTGAATTGCTGCTTCAATTTATTCTTAAATAAATCTCTGTAAGTTTATGAATGAAATTTTTTGTAACTGGATATAAATGTGACATATTCTTAGAACTATTGTATTTTTTTTTTATATCGAGATGTTTTGTACTTTATTTTGTTTTAAATGTGTACATTAAAATATATTTAACCACTTGTTGATAAGCAGGAGGTATTTTCCACAACGTGTCAAATTGTGATATTGCTATCAAAATTCGACCATGTAGTTGAATCCTTTACACAACGTGTCAATGATCATTTGTTCTTAATTCTTCTCAAAATTTCTCTATTTACATTTACAAAAAGTGGTAGGGGAGAGGAGCCTATAGTGGAGTGGGGTCTAATAGTGGGGATAGAAGTAGTCTTTAGTGGGCCCCATAGTGGAGCACCTTAATATCCAATTACAAAACACTTTTTATCCATAAAGTACACAAACTGAAAAATCATGTGATGCCACATCAGCGCACCAATAAAACAAGACTTAGTGCACCACTATCAGTCTCACCTTTTTTTTGGGCCTTTTTGGATACCTCAACAAAAAGCATGTTGATGTGGCATCATATTTGATGATGTGGCCCTAAAACGAAATATAGAAGCATGTGAGTTGCCAAATAAACTATTGTACAAAATTGGGAGTGATTTGAAATTTCCACATAGGATTTTGAGAAACGCAAAGTTAGGGTGCTCCACTATAGGCCCCTCTCCCCTATTGCTAGAAGATATTTTTGTAGCTAAATTGTATGAAATGTGTAATGGGTATTTGAGATAGGATTGTGGTTTTTAAGAAAAGGGTCATGATGTTGTATGTTTACTTGATTTATAACTTTCAAATATACATTTATTTAAAAATATCTAAAATGTGTAGGTAGAATTTAATTATAGAAATATAATACGAGACAAATCAAAGCATGACAAATCAACCCAATTAAAGAAGGTAAATAAATTCTTCAATTTACGTAATTATTTGTTCTATACTTGGCTCAACTCATTTGTATTAGCTTCTAGGATGTGGTCAATTAGTAGTAATTTTATTTCCTTGTATTAACATAAATTTAGAAGAGGAAAATACCACTTTAGGGTTCCTTTTATTCCTCTTCATTTGGTGAACCCAATCTCTTGAACCACTCAATTCTCCTAGGGTTTTGTTTTAATTTTAGATATAATCATTTTTTTTTTTCATATGATAAATGAATATTACTTTGATTGCATTATTTCATAAATTTAGAGGAGGAAAATACCACTTTAGGGTTCCTTTTATTCCTCTTCATTTGGTGAACCCAATCTCTTGAACCACTCGATTCTCCTAGGGTTTTGTTTTACTTTTAGATATAATCAATTTTTTTTTGTCATATGATAAATGAATATTACTTTGATTGCATTATTTCATATTTGTTCTACCCTTTGATTGAATGCTAGGGTCTCAAATGAATTTCCACTTTCCACTAAATTGAATCCCTAGGATAAATCTTACATTGTCTTTGTATCAAATTAAGGAAATAATTGTTAAGAATTTTAACACTACTTCTTATCCCAACAGGGAAGATTCTTTTGATCATGATGCTCATGTGGAAAACATGGATTAGCAATGCATTACTCTCACTAAGAAATGTGCCCCATATGTTGTTAGCGGATGATAATATCAAAAACTGTATTTAGTATATAACTTATTAATGACCAAACCGTATGGAATTTAAGTACTATAAGGTGTATACAAAATAATAATATCATTAAGTTGTCTTAAAAATGTGTCTCTTTCCCCACCAATCCAAGAATATTCAAGCTATTGTGCACCCTCATACCTCTTCTACCTCATCGGTCCCATGCCACATGTTTACATCACTTGAATATATTTTTTATTGGCCAGGTCAATTTCTCTAATCTCCTTATTATTACCACCTCTCACATCCCACCTAATACCGTTGTTCCCACCCACACCTGCCACATGATCACTCTATCTTTTTCCACCATACCCTCAACCTAGCATATCCCATGTTGTTACATCCACTCTTATTCCCACAATTACTTGGATTCCCATCCTTCCAGTCATTGATACTATCATCAAAAGAATTGATGAAATGAAAAGAAAAACTAACACATTACCTCCTAGTAATAAGGATAGTTCAATTGAAATTAAGAAAAACCCACTTTCTTATAATATCATTTCTTGTCCATTTCTAATGGGATTTGTGATAATATAATGCTATTTGATTGGATTATGTTTATAATGATAATTTTTTCCTAATCTCCTTCCATGAACCTTGAAGGATAGTCCAATGAAATGGCTCTATTCTTTATCTCATGGTTCTATTTATTCTTGTATCAAGTTTTCCAATGCATTTGTTCATCACTTCAGTATTAATATTGGTCTCAAAATCACCATTTCTAATTTAAGGGAGTGTAAACAAGGATAAAATGAGAAAATAAATTATTATGTCATTCAATTACAGATTGACTAAAATCTAATATCAAATCTTTGATGTTGAACTCCAAAGGTTATGTATGAAGAGCTTATTACCCACTATTCAATAGAATATATATTTATATAGTTATTCATTCATGAATCTATATGTGATTGTGAGAAACATTGAATTGAAACTCCTAGAAGCTAAGAAAATTCATGCCCATACTCTTTTCAATTACATAATTATTTGTCCTATACTTAACTCAACACATTTATATTAATCTAAGCATAAAGGAAAATAAGCTTTTCCTAAGGGGTATCTCATACCAACTGTACAAATGTAACCTATTAAGTACAAATCAACTTAGATTAAATGATGTGAGTTTGAATTGATGAATTAGATTACTCCAACATCTATTATAATAACATAAATGTAATGGATAATGTTACTTATCTAGTTGACTGGAGAATGTAGACCCTTGATGGAGGTTTTGTAAAATTAGACTAGGACATGTGCTTGAGAAATTTTGTCTCCCTATTAATGTAATGCAGGTTCGAACCTATGCTCTATTAGGGTCAAGTCCATAGGTTTGGGTTAAGCTCATGGTTACATATTCATCCTTTGAGTCTAGATTTGACCTTGTGCAATATAACATTCTACTCTATTGTTTTCTTAAATGATCTTCTTTGCTCTTGTTGATAAATGGGGTTGATGATATTTTGAAATACCTAGAAAGGGTTGTTGTTTCTAAGGAACATGTTCTCTACGTTTGATTCATATGCATATGTAAAAGAAACAAAAAAGAATGAAGTAGAGTAGGGAACCTTATGACGTGCTTGGAAAACATTACTTTTTGTTTAGAAACTTCGGTCACAGAATAGGCTTTTTATTGGTTAACCTTCAACACTTTAAGATGATAGATGAAAGATGTGAAATGAATTTAATTCAATATCTTTAAAGACTAGCACACATCATCAAATTTCATCTTGAAACATATACTTAGTTGACTTAGGGCAAGAAAATAAAAGGGGCTAGTTGACAAAAAATGCAAAATTAAATTTTAAAAAGATAAGGGTCAAGTTTGTGACCAAAGGATTGACCACAACTGAAAAAAGGTCCTTCATGAAAAAATAGTTAGATTTATGTGACTAACTACATTACGGTAGTTGTAATAAATGTAGGGCTTAGATCCTAATGTAAAAATATGTGCATATATATAAATGAAGTGGACCCTAAAAATGTGAGGCTCATTGTATGTAAAAATGAGAAAAGTTAGAAGAATACATCTGATATACATAAGATTATGACATACATGAATATATACATGAATCAAAACCTTTGATCAAAATAAATATAAAGTTAAATAAAAAATGGAAATTGTAAGAACACTTTAAGGTTCCTATTTTTTTGATTGGTGAAAGTGGTTGTGAAGGGCCGCACCCTTTGGAGGCCACAAATGGGGGACCTCCTCTCTGGCATGGACGCAATTGAATGGTCCAATCCCACGAGCATGGTAGCCCAACTGGAGCCCAAAGCCCGCGAGCACACCAGCCCAGCAAGGGATTGAACCTCATATATGAACACCTGACACATGGCATGAATGCCATTAGTGACTTCAACATTGTGGGTCAAGCTCGCAAGCACATTGAATCAGTAAAGGCATAGTGCTTGCGATCACAATGGCCCAACATAAATTTGAACCTTGGTGATGACAACAACACCACCACTTAACCATTGCATTATGAGATGAACCCCACTTTAAGATTCCTTTTTATTCCTCTTCTATGTTTTTAATTCTATCTTGATGGTGAAAGATAAAGAACATTTGTAGAAAAAAATCCAATTTAGTGATCAAGGAGGAAAGGAAACTATCATCACCATGATTTTGGCATATTTTTATTAAGTCACAGACAATGCATGTGCAGTAGCTGTCTTAATCCATACCAATATCATCACTTTATTAAAAGTAGCTGGATAAACGACAATAATCCTTGTGGGTGTCCTCCTTTAGTATTCACTGCAACTTTGGCTCTTCTTTTTAGTCTGTAATTCTCTGGTTATGAACTGTGGTAATCGTTTGTTGCTGTCCAGGATGTTTTCGTTGTCGGTTATCTTCTGTAACAGTGAACTATTAAAAGTTGAAAGAAAAAAAAAGTAGGTGGATAAAGCTATGATTAAGAATACTGTCTGTCCATGAATGATCTGTTAACTGTTACTTTCTTTGTCAATTATGTTCTGTAGCAGGATATTCTGAATAAGTCCTGATTATGTTGCCGACCCACTTCATTATTGTTGGGACACTGCTCAACGATTGATAGGGATGGACTGTCTGGTGGAGAAGACAATGAAAAAAGCCAAAATAATGGTGGCATTTTCATCTGACAGAGATATGATGTTTCAGTACATACGTTAAGATTGACAAAAGACATACAATGGACGATACGAGGAATGAAGTATGAGAACAGTTTCTTAATCCAATACAAAAAAAAGTACGAGAACACAATAAAGGAGTATACGATTAATATATGATTGAAAAATCAAAGCCGTTATTTAGAAGAATTGGTTCCATTTAAGGTTTGGTTATGATTTTCTTTTGGGAGAAGTTTTATAACAATTTTAGGTTGTTTTTTTTGTAATTTATTGGTATTGGAGTACTAATTTAAGTTTTTTTTGGACTACAGGTATTGAGGTAGCCCCCCTATAAACTCAATGTGGTGGTAAATTTTTTTCACGTGGTCGGTGATGTTGGTGCGACACGCCCTCTGGTACGAGGATGAGGGGAGACTAGACCTTGTGATCTCTGGCCCGCAATAGGATGCTTTA